>APFE031271927.1:298002-338353 GCA_000404065.3 Pinus taeda | reverse complement strand
TATTTCATGATCAACTTCATGAGTGGAGCATATTCATCTTTCAAATATCTGAATGGAAAGACTCTTTGGAGCTGCTTCAAGAAACTGACCTTAATTTAAGGCTCATAGTGCTGTCGATCAACCTTCTGTTTCTTGTGCCATGGTTCGCCAACATTCGGTATGCCGGTTGCTAATGAGACAGTTTCGGGTGTCAGTGTGAAGGTGACACCGACCAAGATAGAGTGACCTCCATGTAAGTGAAGCACAAAAAGATGGGCCAACTCATGATGAACTCAAACATTAGCCACCCTTTGACAAAACTCAAAACATGATAGATGCTAGAAACATGACATAGTGAGAGGGCAAGCCTGCAATTATGTGAGGGTGGTTAGCTCATCCCTAACATGTTTGCCACTTGTATGATGTCTCCAGGGAGCCTCTTCTTCCGAGGATGAATCACTTTGGGTTTCCATTTCATACTCCGATTAATGCTCATATGCCATGACTACTGTATGTGGACTATGCTTGGATTGCCCTTTGATGATGGTAGTGAAACTATGTGTTGTTGTAATCTCTACCACCAAGGGGAACAATGCAAAAAGGGAGTGTTAGGAAGGGGAATAATATGATGAGATTAGGGGTTATGGGGGGGAAATTTTGTTTAGGGACATGTAGGATGGTTTGGGGATTTTATAAGGTAGGGTTTTGGGGTTTACATTGACAAATGAGTGGAGGGGATAGGGAATAGGGGTTTAGTAATGTTTTAGGGTAGGGAAAATAGGGAAAAATGGGATAGGGGGGAAGGGAACAATGGAAAGAAGGGGGAAGAATGGGAGGTGAAAGAAGAGCCTTGGCATCAACACAACAAGTTTACAACCCTAGCAACAATGGTTTTGATGTTTTCAAGTGGTATGGTTTAGGCGTTTTTTATTGCAACTATCAACGGCCATAAACCATCATCATAACCACAAAATTTGATGAGAAACCAAGATTTAGACCCTACCTAGCAATTGGAAGGGATTCAAAATTATTTGTAGCAAATTTGGCACAAATTCGGGCCTTTGTGGGTGTGCGCCGTGCAACAAACCCAGTGCGCTGCACTCTGTTTGCGCGTCGCGCCCGTGTTAACTTAACACTATGGGGTAGCGCTCTATGCGCCGCGCTCTCTATGTTTGTTGCGCTCCTCTGTCTGTGTGCCGCACTCTCTATGTGCGCCACGCTCCTCTGTCTGTGCGTCACGCCCTTGAAAGCTCCTCCAACCTCATCCAAATGTGTGCTAGCTCTCTCACACTCACTTTGCAATGTTTCTCTCTACCTTAGTATGCACAATGAATTTGTTTCTTGTGGGCATCTTATATAAAGACCTTGGAGTCATGGGTTTGATTTTTGTTTCTTCAAAACCCACTTTGCTAATGTTTTGATTTGGCACTTTTTCCCTGATTTAATGCACTCTATATTTCACTTTTCCCTTTGAATTTTTAGCTATAATGATGAAATTTTTGGCACTTTTTTGCAGGGGTTGTTGACATGGCATTTAGCCAAGGAAACCATGACTGTGCCTGAAGAGATGAATTGGAGACTTTTTGAAAATGATCACAAATGACACACTATTTGACCTTTCTTCAAAACAGAGTTTTGAAGAACAGTCATAATCTATCAACATGACGATGAGAATCTTTGAATCACAACTTTGTAAGGGCCTCCCTATGGCCTGCATGGCTTTATTGGACATGGTTGAATACCAAATTGACTAATCCCTAGACCTAATGGCTGAAAATGACTCTTGTCCATTAAAAGATCGAACATTGACTGCCATGGACTTTAGTGAACATTGACAAAAGACCTAAGCCAGCAGGTGCCCGACATGAGGGGAAATGAATGACAAGACCTTTCCGTCAGATTATGGCATGCCCCTAGCGGAATGCAGCTGAGTGGATGGAGCGAGACACCTAAAACTGAAATGCAAAAAGAGTTTTGATCTCTGACGGAGGACTGACAAGACCGACTCTAACATTGTCTCCAATGGGGGATGGTAGCTCCTTGGAGGTGCCAAGAACAACAGATCTCTGGAAGAGCTAGACAGTGCCTTCGTCTGTTGGGCTATGGAGTCATTATTTCGACAAACAACACAAGACTCTGACTCATTTATGAAACTAAAATGACCAAAAAATTGACTCAAATTTGATATTGAAATGACTTGAAGACTAACTTGACAAATTCAAACCAAACTAAAGTAAAATGGTATTTATAGTGACAGTGGAAGCAGCATTAATAACTCAGAAATGGTACCGCTTGAGCATCCGACCATTGATCGGCCCTCCTGGAAAATCTTCCCCGTTCATTTCCTTCAGGAGAAAGGCATTCTTGCCCCGATATGTTGCAATCCTGAAGGGACCTTTCCAGATATTCTCGAACTTACCATGCTTACCTTTTTCCTCATTCCTTGCATCCCATTTCAGCACCACATCATCCAACAGAAATTTTTCCGCCTTTGTTTCTTTGTCGTAAATTTTCTTAATCTTCTCCTACAACTTGGACGTGTTCTGGAAGACTTCTTCTTTGTTCTGCTGCAAATGGACCATTTGATTCAACCTTCTCTGCATAGGATCATCTTCACTGCCGGCCTCCTCAAGAACTTTGACTACTAGGGCTGCGAGAGAGGTAGGAAACACTGTATCAACTCCATAAACAAGCTCAAACGGTGATGTACCAATGGATTTCTTCTGACTGACCCGATCTGCCCAAAGTGCATTGACCAACCTCTTATGCCAACTTTTCTTGTTTATTTCCAGCAGCTTCTTGATGATGTTCACCAATGACTTATTAGAAGACTCCGCCAATCCATTTCCTTGTGGATGATAGGCAGTTGAGTGGCCCAAAATGATGTCATATTTATGAAAAAACTCTACCATCCTTTTTGATTTGAAAGCTGCTGCGTTATCAGTGATTAACTTATTCGGGCAACCAAAGCGAGACAAGATTTTGTTTTCAAGGAATGAAATAATTACCGCATTTGTAGCTTGTCTGGTGGGAATTGCTTCAATCCATTTTGTGAAATAATTTGTTGCTGTGAGGATCCATCTATGCTGACCGGAAGAAGCGGGATGACTTTCACCAATGAAATGCAACCCCCATTGTTGAAAAGGGGCACTCACCTCAACGGGCTTAATTGGCAAAGGCTGTAACTTCTGCCTTCCTTCGAAAATCTGACACTTATGAGAGCTCTTGACCATCTTATATACATCAGAAAACAATGTCGGCCAATAGTATCCCGCTCTCAGAATTTTATTTACTGTTGATTTCCAAAAAAGGTGACCACCACAGTCTCCTTCGTGGAAATCCTCCATGACCTTCTTTGCTTCCTTCTCCACCAAACAATTTAATAGAATGTCACCGGGGTCTTTCCAATAAACTGCAGAATTTAGAATGAAAAACTTGGCAGCCTTCAATTTGAGTGTTCTAGCTTTGTTTCTAGTCATGCCGAGCAGTGGTGACAATTTTTTAAGCACATATATGATATCTGAATACCACGGAGAAGGAGCAAACATTTTAGATACCTGAATTGACGAACCTTCCTCATTCTCATCGGACATAGCGGCGATCAGATTTATGTCTAAGGCGTGCAAGTTTGATTCGGCCATTAAATTTGCCAATCCCTGTCCTTTAACAAGCTTTGTGGGCTTTATTTCCACATCATATTCCAGCAAAGCTGCAATCCACTTGCCTCGTCTTCCTTTCGGATCGGCCTGCACTAAAACATCTTTGACAACAACATTAGGAACATAGGCCAAAATATGAGAATGTAGAATATATACCCGAAAATCTTTCAATGCTTTCACAGGTGCAAGGTCTTGCTTCTCAATGATGTATTTTAAGGCTTCATCTCTTATAGCTCTGCTGAAGAATGCAATGGGTCTTTCGTGATGATCTCTTTTCTGCAATAACACAACTGCCACAGTATGCTCCGAAGCGGATGAAAACAATATAAAATCCTGAGTGTAATCCGGGATGACTAGAACTGGAGCTGAAGAAAGAGCCAATTTGACTAAATTGAAAGATTTTACAGCCTCCTCCATCCATTTCACTTAGTTTCCCTTCTTAAGCATTTTTGTAATCTCTCTTAGGTGTTCAACAAGATTAAGTACAAAGCGGCGTAGAAAATTCATTTTACCATTGAAAGATTGAATCTCTTTCTTATTCTGGGGCAGATCAATTTGCTGAATCGCTTGTACACGTGCTGGGTCAATACGAATGCCATCTTTTGAGATAATTTTCCCGAGTAGTTTTCCTTCCTCCATGGCGAACAAGCTCTTTTTCGGATTCAGTGATAGGCCATATTTTTTGCACTTTTGAAAGACAATTTTTAGATGGTACATGTGTTCTTCATAAGATTTGGAAAACACCGTCAAATCATCTAGGTACACAACCAAAAAGACATCCTTCTCATTTGCAAAAGCCAAGTCCACTGCACGCTGAAATGTGGGACCCGCGTTCTTCAAACCGAAAGGAATTTTAGCGTAATGAAAAGTTCCCCACGGAGTGGTGAACGCTGTCTTGTCTTGGTCATCTTCATGGACAGAAACTTGGTTATATCTGGAATAACCATCAAGTAGTGACATACGAGATGCTTCCATTACTCGCTGAAGTATATGGTCCATTTTGGGCAGTGGATAGTTATCTTTCAACAAAACTTTATTGAGATTTATAAAATCAATGCATAAGCAAGTCTCACCTATCTTCTTTCGTACGGGCACCAAATTAGAGATCCAATCTGAAAATCTGATGGGAACAATGATTCCTGATTTGTACAACCTGTTTACCTCCTTTTCAATTGATGGCAACAGCTTTGGATTTAACCTTCTCAAATTCTGTCTGAAAGGTTTATGATTGGGCTTAATGGGTATAGGGTGCTAAATTATATTGGTATCATATGTCTTTAAGTCAGAATAGTCCCAAGCAAACACATCTGTAAATGAAGACAACAAACTGATATATTTGTCCTTTATTTTTGGTGGCAATGCTTTAGACAGTTTTACCAATTTAGGATTAGTAGCTGTTCCGACATTAACTTCTTCCACACCCTTCTTTGTTGGCTGCAATGTTGGTTTGCGACCTACATCATCTTGATCAAAGAGTTCTTCTAAAGGTATCGAGCCTTTAGGAATAATGTTATTCTTTAGCTACAACATGTCCATTTGATTGATCTGCACATCATCTTTACCATCATATTTACCATCGTCATTTTCTACATCAATTGAGGTTTCTTTGAACTTACCTTTATTTTGCAGAAAATCATCAATCTCTTCATCATCTTGGAAAACTTGCCAATATCTCTGATTGTCTGGGACGGTCGGATGATGCTTGACATGGATTTCAAATTTATTACTAGAGTTCATTGGGATCTTCAAACTACTTGCTACCTTAGCAAGAGCATCAGCAATGCTATTTTCTATACGAGGCACACATGTCCAGGTGTATTCTGAAAATAATTTTAGGATGTCTAGGACTGCATTCCGGTAAGCTCGCATCCAAGGATGCTTTGCTTGATATTTGCCTTTGACCTGCTTAATCACCAATTCAGAGACATCATATACTGCAATCCTCTTATCATCCATCTTTCTTAGAATTTTTAGGCTAGTAATCAGAGCTTCATACTCAGCTTCATTATTTGAACAATCAAAAGCCAACTTGTAAGAGCATACCTGCACGTTACTAGGAACTTTGTTCGGGGCAGAGAAAGGAATACATACCCAAATCCCAATTCAAGTGCCATCGTTTCCCACTGCTCCATCGAAATCCATGGTCCACAAACCTTCTTCCTCTTCTTGTAAGTGCTGAAAATCTATTTGTCATGCTTTGTTTGCTTGCTGTCCATTACTTTCAGCTGAGCGCTCAACGATGTTTTGCTGTTCTTGTCCTTCTCTCTTTAAAACTCCTCTGAAATTTTCTGTTATTTTTGGAATATCATCTGCTTCTACTAACTGACTATCGATATCATTGAAACTATCAGAATACAAAACAAAGGAATCTAAATCTGTATGTACATAATTAATCGGATGATTTATTGGTTTCTCCTTGCTTGTAATCATGTATTTCATTTTTTTTTCCCGATACAATTTCCTCATTTGGCCAAACACTAGAATCGTTGCATAGGAGAAATCTAGTTGCAGTGTCCCTTTCAATTTTGCTAACCAAGACCTGGAAAGAAGCATGCCAAACCTGGGAGGAATATCTGCTACGACAATATCCATTAAAACATTCTTCATTGGGAGTTGATCTAGACTCACAACCAAGTCTTTGATGAGCCCGATACATCTTATTCTGCTGGAATCAAACGAATAGAGATCATGGTATTGCCTAGTGATGTCTAGACCTAGCTTATCCGTGATAGCCTTGGGCATGAGATTGTGAGAAGCTCCGGAATCAAACATGGCATTATGTAACACAAGATCATGCAATCTTAAACTGATATAAAAAGGTGGCACATCACTATCAGGAGAATCACCATTGATGCTGGCCCAAAAATCATTTCAGGTTGATCATCTTCGACATTCACCATGTCAGACATTGGGTCAAAATTCAAATTTTTGGACACTTGACTTCTATAACTGTTGTTCCTCATCATTTCCATCAAGGGAATGGATACCTTCAATTTAGAAATTTCATTCTCTAAATTAAAAGCGGGAATCTTTTCTACCTCTTTGATTGGGATTTCTTTCCTTTCCTTTTCTTTTGATGCAATTGGCTAGTTTGATTTTTCTGTTGATGGTGATTTGCTACTACTTGGATCAACCGCCTCCTTTCCTTTCCTTTGTGTAACTGATGAATCATTCTTTGATGCCTCAACGTCCTTCCTCTTCTGAATTGGTTTAACAGGCACGTCTCTATGTCTAAGTGAATATCGCTGCTGCTACACGGACAGAGCATTCATATAGCCTCTTTGGTACTCATCTAATTCTTCCTCCAAAATGGTGTCATTTGCTAGAATGAAATCTGCATCTTTGTGTACAGCCGAACTTTCTGCATACTCCTCATCCTCGGTAATATAAATAGGCAAATCATCAGGAGTAAAGAAGTGGTTTTCTTCACCTATTATATTCCCGTCCTCATATGACTCCGGTCCCTGCACAAAAATTTGCTGCAAAGGTGGCTGTACTGGCTGCTGTGCTGTCTACGCTTGGACTCGCTGATCTCTCTGCCTTATTCTATATTGTGGTTGTTGCTGGCCACGAAAGTTAGGATTTCTAACTTGTGGCTCAGGTTTGTCAAGTTTCACCCTTTCAAGAATCTGCTCTAACTTTCAGAGTAATTGATCTACCGAGGAAGATTCCTCTTTTACGGTGACCTTCTTCTGTACCTTTGCTCTAGCCCTCTTGGTTAGCAGATTTGCTTCAACGCTGACCGCTATCTTCTGCATGTCTTCCATTGTGGCCGGTTCTCTCTCTCTTAATTGATAAGCCATGTCAGCATCAAAACCATCCGGAAACTTCACCATGGCTAGCCCCACAGGTGGCCTTAGATGATTGGGAATTTCATTATAAACAGAATTGAATCTAATGCAATAGTCTTGGATCGACTCACCAGCGTTTCGTTTGATTTGCTCATATTCAGCCAGAATTTGAAGAGGATTCTTTCTCACTTCTCAGTGGTTTAAAAGTTGTCTTTGTAGGTTGGCCAAGGTAGCGATACGTGTAGCCGGAAAACCTCTGAACCATTTCCTCACTTCACCTGCAAAAGTTTGTACAAAGAGTCTCATTGCCACATTCTCTGCATCGATCTCATGAAGTTCATAGAAATCTGCCATTCTGTCCACATGTTGCTGGGCAGTAATGCTGTTAGGAGTGCCATCAAAAAATGGGATTTTGCTTTGATAATATGTGGGCATATCATCTAAAATTTGAGGCAGGATAAGAGGTGCAAAACGAGCAACCATCACTCTTGGTGGGTTTGGCCTTGGAGGTGTTGGAGGAGTGTGCGTAGTTTGTAGGGGACTAGAAATTGGAGTTTGAAGCTGTGCCAAAATGTAATTATCAATTGATCGGTTAGCCCTTTCAATCTCCAAGTCTACAAGAAACTGTGGATTGGGGACAGTAGAGTCAACTGGCCTTTCGGATTTGGTCTCGAACAATGATATTTCAAACTGCTCATCAAAATCTAGCTCTTCAAGATACTCAAAAATGTCAGGGCATGAATGGGATTTGAACACGGGAGATATAGAGTTCTCTTGACGACAAAGTCTTGGAATCAAATTGGGATTTTCGTAGATGTGTGGAGGATCTGGATCTGGATTAGCTTTGGTATATCTTCTAGAAGCCAACGTGCTATTAAGAAAAATCAAAAGGACACAACCAACTCACTCAGCCTATCAAATCCTAAACTTATCATCCAGAATCTTAGAATTATGAAGAAGTAAGGGGAGTAATTTCATCCCCAGTGAAGTCCCCACTATGTTAGCACCTAAATCTGCCTTAGGCTAAAGGAAGGCAAAATTCAGGGTAACCACAAACCATGCTTAGTCTGGTACCTAGCCCTACTAGAACAGGAGAGGGCTCTCTCCGTGTCACGCTCAGTGAATAAACAAAATGATATGGTCTGAGATGACTTGCAGTGAAATATTGATTTTAGGCTAGTAAACAAATATGGATACAAGAGGCAATTTTTGATAAATGATTGAGTTTCTGGGATGTATGGGACCAACGAACAGCATGAGTAGAGAATTTAACACAAAGGCACAGATTATTTCGTGAGGCAAGACAGGCGGAAAGTTTAGCAATTAAATTTGGAATAATGTGGAATGGAAAGATTATTTAGGAGGGTGAAAAGGGAATAAACACATGAATCCTTTTCAACAGAACAAGGACACATAACGTGAAACTTTCCCGCAGGCAGAGCAATAAACATGAATTCTACCTTATCTTACTTAGAAAATTTCACTGGAAATGAATATCAATGAACTGTGAAACATAACGAAATACATATGAAACATAAAGAGAACACATTTGCTACACTCACACCACATGAATCTCATGAACCAGAGCCACTGCCTTTCATTAATTCTCTGTCAAAATATACAATGAAGAATTGAGTTTCTCTCCCACAGTCTCCCAGAAATTACAACCAACCCTTTGCAAATGGTTTTGCATACAATAAATAGACTATGCCCTTGGGAAATAGAATGACCTACAGTTGGGGAGTTTTTCAAATGATTACAAACCGGAAATGGAAAGCCAACCATTAGTTATAGGTGTAGTGTTACAAAAATGACAAATGGCTTGGGTAACTGCTCGCCTTCCTTTGCCACTTGGATAGGAGCCAACCTTTACAGAAAATACTTTTTAAACATTCCCTTAGCTGCTGAGAAAAATATAGTGTAAATGAGCGGGCCCACTTGGAGAAAGTCACGAATTGAAATGTGGCGAAGTAGAAGTGATTTTGGCCTTTTGTTCTATATGCGTCGCGCCAAAAGCTATATGCATTGTGCCACTTTGGAGGTGATTTTGAGGTACCTGCTGGAGTCCAAATTGTACCCAAGTGTGCTTGTTGGAAAGCCCTTCCTATCTACTTTCCAACCCAAGTAGAATTTCTAAATTTGGTGCTCATTTTCCCCTCCAAAACTTCATTCTCCAAAGACTGCTTCCTGTTGTTCAAAATAAGGGCAGAGAGGTCATTTTTTGAGTGTTTTTGACCTCCTGGGGACTCAAAACTTGCCCAAACTTCTTTTCCATACACCAGCAGTCATGATTTTTCATGTTGAATCCAAAAATGCAAACCATTCTTGATTTGGAGCTCCCAATCCTAAGCGACGCGCGCACAGGGAGAAAAACATTGTTTTGTGCCCAAAAATTTGTCAAGTGACCAAAATTGTCCCAAATTTTTTGAAATTTGGGCTGGAGTTTCTCTATGAAGTTCTATGCTGGGCCATAGAGACTTCAGCCAAGATTCGAAGCTGATATTGCTCTTTTTGCCTCTTTTGTCTCTTTGTCGCTCTCCCCAATTTCGTCTTCAAACTCCTCATTCAAGCCTTTGAACTCATGTTCTGTGCCCTGTAGTGATAAACCATCTGCCTCAATATGGTTTTGTCCTTGTCGGCCTTCTCTAACAGTCTCTCAAGGTGGATGTTGATATGCTCGAGCCAAGACTCTTGGTCATTGTTAATCTCTTGCTCTAATGGAGTGAGCTCAATCCTCCTATGTTGGGCAGCTTGGTGATTCTCACGGATGTTTTGTAGCTCCATGATCTCATGCTGGTCTTCAAGATGTTTGTTCCTCTGCTCCAAATACCTGATAATCCACTTAGCCCTCTCCAAATTGAGAGACAAGGCTTGGATCTCCGTTTGCTGCTCCTGAATGGTCCTCCTAAGTTTGGCACTCTCCACATCTGTATCATCATCATGAATGAGGATGAAGTCAGCCTCTTGTTCACCTGATGGCCCCTCACCATGCATGGGCTTCTTGTCCCTGTCCTGTACCTGTGTTGCCGATGTCGGAAGCGAGGCCCCTTCCACCCCGGGTGGAGATAACACTCGCTTTGCTGCTGCAAACAAATGTCTAATGCCTCTCTGATAGGTGATGAATACTGGCATAGTAGTGGTCTCATGGTGCTCACACTGATGAGAAGGACCACCTATCTCATGTTCAACCTCGGATAATACCTGTGATGTGCTGAAGAGGTCACGGGAGATGAAGTAATCCCAAGTAATGCCATGTAATCCTAGCTGATGATCCACCAAAATCTTAATTAGAGCAAAATGATAAACAATGTTAAGTTGCTGCTAAAGGGTTTTGTGCTGCATGAAGGTGTTCATGCTCTCTATGTTCCTGCAAATGAAATATGGGATGTTCATCATCCATACCCTGGTAAAGTGCATGAGCAACCTGATGTGATAGGCATATAAACAAGAGAACCTCCCCTCACAGCTAAAATATTTCATGGTCAACTTCATGAGTGGAGCATATTCATCTTTAAAATATTTGAATGGAAAGATTCTTTGGAGCTGCCTCAAGAAACTACCCTTAATGTAAGGCTCATAGTCCTGCCGATCAACCTACTGTTTCGTTCTCCAACATTCGGTATGCCGGTTGCTAATGAGACAGTTTCAGGTGTCAGTGTGAAGGTGACACCTGCCAAGATAGAGTGACCTCCATGTAAGTGAAGCACAAAAAGATGGGCCAACTCATGATGAACTCGAACATTAGCCACCCTTTGACAAAACTCAAAACATGATAGATGCTGGAAACATGGCATAGCGAGAGGGCATGCTTGCAATTCTGTGAGGGTGGTTGGCTCATCCCTAACATGTTTGCCACTTTTATGATTTCTTCAGGGATCCTGTTCTCCCGAGGATGAATCACTTTGGGTTTCCATTTCATACTTCGATGAATTCTTAGATGCCATGATTGTTGTATGCGGACTATGCTTGGACTGCTCTTTGATGATGGTAGTGAAACTATGTGTTGTTGTAATCTCTGCCACCAAGGGGAATAATGCAAAAAGGGAGTGTTAGGAAGGGGAATAATATGATGAGATTAGGGGTTATGGGGGGGGGAATTTTGTTTAGGGACATGTAGGAGGGTTTGGGGACTTTATAAGGCAGGGTTTTGGGGTTTATGTTGACAAATGAGTGGAGGGGATAGGGAATAGGGGTTTAGTACTGTTTTAGGGTAGCGAAAATAGGGAAAAATGGGATAGGGGGGAAGGGAACAATGGAAAGAAGGGGGGAAAATGGGAGGTGAAAGAGGAGCCTTGGCATCAACACAATCAGTTTGCAACCCTAGCAACAATGGTTTTGATGTTTTCAGGTGGTAGGGTTTAGGTGTTTTTTATTGCAACTATCAACGGTCATAAACCACCATCATAACCACAAAATTTGATGAGCGACCAAGATTTAGACCCTACCTGGCAATTGGAAGGGATTCAAAATGATTTGTAGCAAATTTGGCACAAATTCGGGCCTTTGTGGGTGTGCGTCGGGCTTTGTGTGTGCGCCGCGCCCGTGTTAACTGAACACTGTGGGGTAATGCTCTGTGCGCTGCGTTCTCTATGTGCGCCACGCTCCTCTGTCTATGCGCCACACCCTTGAAAGCTCCTCCAACCTCACCCAAACGCGTGCTAGCTCTCTCACACTCACTTTGCAATGTTTCTCTCTACCTTGGTAGGCACAATGACTTTGTTTCTTGTGGGCATCTTATATAAAGACCTTGGAGTCATGGGTTTGATTTTTGTTTTCTTCAAAACCCACTTTGCTAATGTTTTGATTTGGCACTTTTTCCCTGATTTAATGCACTATGTATTTCACTTTTCCCTTTGAATTTTTAGCTATAATGATGAAATTTTTGGCACTTTTTTGCAGGGGTTGCTGACATGGAATTTGGCGAAGGAAAACATGACTGCGCCTGAAGAGATGAACTAGAGAATTTTTGAAAGTTATCACAAATGACACACTGTTTGACTTTTCTTCAAAATAGAGTTTTGAAGAACAGTCGTAATCTGTCAACATGATGATGAGAATCTTTGAATCACAACTTTGTAAGGGCCTCCCTATGGCCTGCATGGCTTTATTGGACATGATTGAAGACCAAATTGACTAATCCCTAGACCTAATGGTTGAAAATGACTCTTGTCCATTAAAAGATTGAACATTGACTGTCATGGACTTTAGTGAACATTGACAAAAGACCTAAGCCAACAGGTGCCAGACATGAGGGGAAATGAATGAAAATACCTTTCTGTCAGACTATGGTATGCCCCTAGCAGAATGCAGCTGAGTGGATGGAGCGAGACACCTAAAAATGAAATGCATAAAGAGTTTTGATCTCTAACGGAGGACTGACAAGACCGACTCTAACACAAACTACAACAAGAAACACTCATACAACTCAAGTGACCAAAATTGTCCCAAATTTTTTGAAATTTGGGTTGGAGTTTCTCTATGAAGTGCTATCCTGGGCCACAGAGGCTTCAGCCAAGATTGGAAGCCGATCTTGCTCTTTTTGCCTCTTTTGTCTCTTTGTCGCTCTCCCCAATTTCACCTTCAAACTCCTTATCCGAGCCTTTTGAACTCATGTTTCGTGCCCTGTAGTGATAAACAATCCGCCTCAATATGGTTTTGTCCTTGTCGGCCTTCTCTAACAGACTCTCAAGGTGGATGTTGATACGCTCGAGCCAAGACTCTTGGTCATTGTTAATCTCTTGCTCTAATGGAGTGAGCTCAATCCTCCTATGTTGGGCAGCTTGGCAATTCTCACGGATGTTTTGTAGCTCCATGATCTCATGCTAGTCTTCAAACTGTTTGTTCCTCTACTCCAAATACCTAATAATCCACTTAGCCCTCTCCAAATTGAGAGACAAGGCTTGGATCTCCATTTTCTGCTCCTGAATGGTCCTCCTAAGTTTTGCACTCTTCACATATGTATCATCATCACGAATGAGGATGAAGTCGACCTCCTGTTCACCTGATGGCCTCTCGTCATGCATGGGATTCTTGACCCTGTCCTGTACCTGTGTTGCCGATGTCGGAAGTGAGGCCCCTTCCACCCCGGGTGGAGATAACACTCGCTTTGCTGCTGCAAACAAATGTCTACTACCTCTCTGACAGGTGATGAATACTGGCATAATAGTGGTCTCATGGCGCTCATATTGATGAGAAAGACCACCTATCTCACATTCAACCTTTGATAATACCTGTGATGTGCTGAAGAGGTCACAGGAGATGAAGTCATCCCAAGTAATGCCCTGTAATCCCAGTTGATGATCCACCAAAATCTTAATTAGAGCAAAATCATAAACACTGTTAAGTTGTTGCTGAGGGGTTTTGTGTTGCATGAAGGTGTTCATCCTCTCTATGTTCCTGCAAATGAAAGATGGGATGTTCATCATCTGTACCCTGGTAAAGTGCATGAGCAACCTGATGTGATAGGCATATAAACGAGAGAACCTCCCCTCACAGCTGAAATATTTCATGATCAACTTCATGAGTGGAGCATATTCATCTTTCAAATATCTGAATGGAAAGACTCTTTGGAGCTGCCTCAAGAAACTGGCCTTAATGTAAGGCTCATAGTGCTGCTGATCAACCTTCTGTTTCTTGTGCCATGGTTCTCCAACATTCGGTATGCCAGTTACTAATGAGACAGTTTCGGGTGTCAGTGTGAAGGTGACACCGACCAAGATAGAGTGACCTCCATGTAAGTGAAGCACAAAAATATGGGCCAACTCATGATGAACTCAAACATTAGCCACCCTTTGATAAAACTCAACACATGATAGATGCTGGAAACATGGCATAGCGAGAGGGCAGGCCTGCAATTCTGTGAGGGTGGTTGACTCATCCCTAACATGTTTGCCATTTTATTGATGTCTCCGGGGAGCCTATTCTTCCGAGGATGAATCACTTTGGGTTTCCATTTCATACTCCGATTAATGCTCATATGCCATGACTACTGTATGTGGACTATGCTTGGATTGCCCTTTGATGATGGTAGTGAAACTATGTGTTGTTGTAATCTCTGCCACCAAGGGGAACAATGCAAAAAGGGAGTGTTAGGAAGGGGAATAATATGATGAGATTAGGGGTTATGAGGGGGAAATTTGTTTAGGGACATGTAGGAGGGTTTGGGGATTTTATAAGGTAGGGTTTTGGGGTTTACATTGACAAATGAGTGGAGGGGATAGGGAATAGGGGTTTAGTACTATTTTAGGGTAGGGAAAATAGGGAAAAATGGGATACGGGGGAAGGGAACAATGGAAATAAGGGGGAAGAATGGGAGGTGAAAAAGGAGCCTTGGCATCAACACAACAAGTTTGCAACCCTAGCAACAATGGTTTTGATGTTTTCAAGTGGTAGGATTTAGGCGTTTATTATTGCAACTATCAACGGCCATAAACCATCATCATAACCACAAAATTTGATGAGAAACCAAGATTTAGACCCTACCTGGCAATTGGAAGGGATTCAAAATGATTTGTAGCAAATTTGGCACAAATTCGGGCCTTTGTGGGTGTGCGTCGTGCAGCAAACCCAGTGCGCTGCGCTTTGTGTGCGCGCTACGCCCGTGTTAACTTAACACTATGGGGTAGCGCTCTATGCGCCGAACTCTCTATGTGCGCTGCACTCCTCTGTCTGTGTGCCACGCTCTCTATGTGCGCCGCGTTCCTCTGTCTGTGCGCCGCGCCCTTGAAAGCTCCTCCAACTTCACCCAAACGCGTGCTAGCTCTCTCACACTCACTTTGCAATGTTTCTCTCTACCTTGGTATGCACAATGACTTTGTTTCTTGTGGGCATCTTATATAAAGACCTTGGAGTCATGGGTTTGATTTTTGTTTCTTCAAAACCCACTTTGCTAATGTTTTGATTTGGCACTTTTTCCCTGATTTAATGCACTCTGTATTTCACTTTTCCCTTTGAATTTTTAGCTATAATGATGAAATTTTTGGCATTTTTTTGTAGGAGTTGTTGACATGGATTTGGCCATGGAAACCATGACTGCGCCTGAAGAGATGAACTGGAGACTTTTTGAATATTATCACAAATGACACACTGTTTGACTTTTCTTCAAAACAGAGTTTTGAAGAACAGTCGTAATCTGTCAACATGACGATGAGAATCTTTGAATCACAACTTTGTAAGGGCCTCCGTCTGGCCTGCATGGCTTTATTGGACATGATTGAAGGCCAAATTGACTAATCCCTAGACCTAATGGTTGAAAATGACTCTTGTCCATTAAAAGATCGAACATTGACTGCCATGGACTTTAGTGAACATTGACAAAAGACCTAAGCCAGCAGGTGCCAGACATGAGGGGAAATGAATGACAAGACCTTTCCATCAGATTATGGCATGCCCCTAGCGGAATGTAGCTGAGTGGATGGAGCGAGACACCTAAAAATGAAATGAAGAAAGAGTTTTGATCTATGACGGAGGACTGACATGACCGACTCTAATATTGTCTCCAATGGGGGATGGTAGCTCCTTGGAGGAGCTAAGAACAGTAGATCTCTGGAAGAGCTAGACAATGCCTTCGTCCATTGGGCTATGGAGTCATTATTTCGACAAACAACACAAGGCTCTGACTCATTTATGAAACTAAAATGACCAAAAAAATTGACTCAAATTAGATATTGAAATGACTTTAAGACTAACTTAACAAATTCAAACCAAACTGAAGTAAAATGGTATTTACAGTGACAGTGGAAGCAACGTTAATAACTCAAAAATGGTACCACTTGAGCAGCCGACCATTGATCAGCCCTCCTGGAAAATCTTCCCCGTTCATTTCCTTCAGAAGAAAGGCATTCTGACCCCTATATGCTGCAATCCTGAAGGGACCTTTCCAGAGATTCTTGAACTTACCGTGCTTACCTTTTTCTTCATTCCTTGCATCCCATTTCAGCACCACATCATCCAACTGAAATTTGTCCGCCTTTACTTTTCTATCGTAAATTTTCTTAATCTTCTCCTGCAACTTGGACGTGTTCTGGAAGACTTCTTCTCTATTCTGCTGCAAATGGACCATTTGATTCGACCTTCTCTGCATAGGATCATCTTCACTGTCGGCCTCCTGAAGAAGTTTGTCTACCGGGGCTGCGAGAGAGGTAGGAAACACTGTATCAACTCCATAAACAAGCTCAAATGGTGACGTACCAATGGATTTCTTCTGACTGACCTGATCTACCCAAAGTGCATTGACCAACCTCTTATGCCAACATTTCTTGTTTATTTCCAGCAGCTTCTTGATGATGTTCACCAATGACTTATTAGAAGACTCTGCCAATCCATTGCCTTGTGGATGATAGGCGGTTGAGTGACCCAAAATGATGTGATATTTATGAAAAAACTCTACCATCCTTTTTGATTTGAAAGTTGTTGCGTTATCAGTGATTAACTTATTCAGGCAACCAAAGCGAGACAAGATGTTGTTTTCAAGGAATGAAATAATTACCACATCTGTAGCTTGTCTGGTGGGAATTGCTTCAATCCATTTTGTGAAATAATTTGTTGCTGTGAGGATCCATCTATGCTGACCGAAAGAAGCGGGATGAATTTCACCAGTGAAATCCAACCCCCATTGCTGAAAAGGGGCACTCACCTCAATGGGCTTAACTAGAAAAGGCTGTAACTTCTACCTTCCTTCGAAAATCTGACACTTATGACAGCTCTTGACCATCTTATATGAATCAACAAATAATGTCAGCCAATAGTATCCCGCTGTCAGGATTTTATTTGCTGTTGATTTCCAAAAAGGGTGACCACCATAGTCTCCTTCGTGGAAATCCTCCATGACCTTATTTGCTTCCTTCTCCACCAAACAATTTAACAGAATGCCACCGGGGTCTTTCCAATAAAGTGCATAATTTAGAATGCAAAACTTGGCAGCCTTCAATTTGAGTGTTCTAGCTTTGTTTCTAGTCATGCCGAGCAGTGGTGACAATTTTTTAAGCACATATATGATATTTGAATACCACGGAGAAGGAGCAAACATTTTAGATACCTGAATTGACGAACCTTCCTCATTCTCATTAGACATAGCGACGATCAAATTTATGTCTAAGGTGTGCAAGTTTGATTTGGCCATTAACTTTGCCAATCCATGTCCTTTAACAAGCTTTGTGGGCTTTATTTCAACATCATATTCCAGCAAAGCTGCAATCCACTTGCCTCGTCTTCCTTTTGGATCGGTCTGCACTAAAACATATTTGACAACATCGTTAGGAACATAGGCCAAAATATGAGAATGTAGAATATATACCTGAAAATCTTTCAATGCTTTCACAGGTGCAAGGGCTTGCTTCTCAATGATGTTGTATTTTAAGGCTGCATCTCTTATAGCTCTGCTGAAGAATGCAATGGGTCTTTTGTGATCATCTCTTTTCTGCAATAACACAACTACCATAGTATGCTCTGAAGCGAATGAAAACAATATAAAATTCTGAGTGCAATCTGGGCTAACTAGAACTGGAGCTGAAGAAAGAGCCAATTTGACTAAATTGAAAGATTTTACAGCCTCCTCCATCCATTTCACTTGGCTGTCCTTCTTATGCATGTTTGTAATCTCTCTTAGGTGTTCAACAAGATTAGGTACAAAGCAGCGTAGAAAATTCATTTTACCATTGAAAGATTGAATCTCTTTCTTATTCCGGGGTAGATCGATTTGCTGAATCGCTTGTACATGTGCTGGGTCAATACGAATGCCATCTTTTGAGATAATGTGCCCGAGTAGTTTGCCTTCCTCCATGGCGAACAAGCTCTTTTTCGGATTCAGTGATAGACCATATGTTCTGCACTTTTGAAAGACAGTTTTTAGATGGTACATGTGTTCTTCATTAGATTTGGAAAACACCGTCAAATCATCCAGGTACACAACCAAAAAGACATCCTTCTCATTTGCGAAAGCTAAGTCCATTGCACGCTGAAATGTGGCACCCACGTTCTTCAAACTGAAAGGCATTTTAGCGTAATGAAAAGTTCCCCACGGAGTGGTGAACACTGTCTTTTCTCGGTCATCTTCATGGACAGAAACTTGGTTATATCTGGAATAACCATCAAGTAGTGACATACGAGATGCTCCCACTACTCGCTGAAGTATATGGTCCATTTTGGGCAGTGGATAGTTATCTTTCAACGAAAATTTATTGAGATTTCTAAAATCAATGCATAAGCAAATCTCACCTGTCTTCTTTCGTACGGGCACCAAATTAGAGATCCAATCCGAAAATCTGATGGGAACAATGATTCCTGATTTGTACAACCTGTTTATCTCCTTTTCAATTGATGGCAACAACTTTGGATTGAGCCTTCTCAACTTCTATTTGAAAGGTTTATGATTGGGCTTAATGGGTATAGGGTGCCGAATTATATTGGTATCATATGTCTTTAAGTCAGAATAGTCCCAAGCAAACACATTTGCAAATGAAGACAACAAACTGATATATTTGTCCTTTATTTTTGGTGGCAATGCTTTAGACAGTTTTACCAATTTAGGATTAGCAGCTGTTCCGACATTAACTTCTTCCACACCCTTCTCTGTTGGCTGCAATGTTGGTTTGCAGGCTACATCATCTTGATCAAAGAGTTCTTCTAAAGGTATCAAGCCTTTAGGAATAATGTTATTCTTTAGCTATAACACGTCCATTTGATTGATTTGCACATCATCTTTACCATCATCTTTACCATCGTCATTTTCTACATCAATTGAGGTTTCTTTGAACTTACCTTTATTTTGCAGAAAATCATCAATCTCTTCATCATCTTGGAAAACTTGCCAATATCTCTGATTTTCCAGGACGGTCGGACGATGCTTGACATGGATTTCAAATTTATTACTAGAGTTCATTGGGATCTTCAAACTACTTGCTACCTTAGCAAGAGCATCAGCAATGCTATTTTTTATTCGAGGCACACATGTCAAGGTGTATTCTGAAAATAATTTTAGGATGTCTAGGACTGCATTCCGGTAAGCCCGCATCCGAGGATGCTTTGCTTGATATTCGCCTCTGACCTGCTTAATCACCAATTCGAACTCACCATATACTGCAATCCTCTTATCATCCAGCTTTCTTAGAATTTTTAGGCCAGCAATCAGAGCTTCATTCTCAGCTTCATTATTTGAACAATCAAAAGCCAACTTGTAAGAGCATACCCAAATCCCAATTCCATTGCCATCATTTCCCACTGCTCCATCAAAGTCCATGGTCCACAAACCTTCTTCCTCTTCTTGTAAGTGCTGAAAATCTATTTGCTGTGCTTTGTCTGCTTGTTGTCCATTACTTTCAGCTGAGCGCTCAACGATGTTTTGTTGTTCTTGTCCTTCTCTCTTTAAAACTCCTTTGAAATTTTCTGTTATTTCTGGAATATCATTTGCTTCTACTAATTAACTATCGATATCATTGAAACTATCAGAGTACAAAACAAAAGACTCTAAATCTGTATGTACATAATTAATCGGATGATTTATTGGTTTCTCCTTGCTTGTAATCATGTATTTCATTTTTTTTTCCCGATACAATTTTCTCATTTGGCCAAACACCAGAATCATTGCATAGGAGAAATCTAGTTGCAGTGTCCCTTTCAATTTTTCTAACCAAGACGTGGAAAGAAGCATGCCAAACCTGGCAGGAATATCTGCTACGATAATATCCATCAAAACATTCTTCATTGGGAGTTGATCTAGACTCACAACCAAGTCTTTGATGAGCCCGATACATCTTACTCTGCTGGAATCAAACGAATAGAGATCATGGTATTGCCAGATGATGTCCAGACCCAGCTTATCCATGATAGCCTTGGGCACGAGGTTGTGAGAAGCTCCGGAATTGAACATGGCATTATGTAACACAAAATCATGCAATCTTAAACTGATATAAAAAGGTGGCACATCACTATCAGGAGAATCACCATTGATGCTGGCCCAAAAATCATTTCGGGTTGATCATATTCGACATTCACCATGTCAGACATTGGATCAAAATTCAAATTTTTGGACACTTGACTTCTATAACTATTGTTCCTCATCATTTCCGTTAAGAGAATGGATACCTTCAATTTAGAAATTTCATTCTCTAAATTAAAAGTGGGAATCTTTTCTACCTCTTTGACTGGGATTTCTTTCCTTTCCTTTTCTTTTGATGCAATTGGCTAGTTTGATTTTTTTGTTGATGGTGATTTGCTGCTACCCGGATCAACCGCATCCTTTCCTTTCCTTTGTGTAACTGATGAATCATTCTTTGATGCCTCAACGTCCTTCCTCTTCTGAATTGGTTTAACCAGCACGTCTCGGTTTTTAAGTGAATATCGCTGCTGCTGGGCGGATAGAGCATTCATATAGCCTCTTTGGTACTCATCTGATTCTTCCTCCAAAATGGTGTCATTTGCTAGAATGAAATCTGCATCTTTGTGTACAAATAGAACTTTCTGCATACTCCTCATCCTCGGTAATATAAATAGGCAAATCATCAGGAGTAAAGAAGTGGTTTCTTCACCTATTATATTCCTGTCCTCATCTGACTCCGGTCCATGCACAAAATTTTGCTGCAAAGGTGGTTGTACTGGCTGCTGTGCTGTGTGCTCTTATACTCGCTGATCTCTCTTCCTTATTCTTTATTATGGCTGTTGCTGGCCACGGAAGTTAGGATTTCTAACTTGTGGCTCAGGTTTGTCAAGTTTCACCCTTTCAAGAATCTGCTCTACCTTTCGGAGTAATTGACCTATCGAGGAAGATTCTTCTTTTACGTTGACCTTCTTCTTTGCCTTTGCTCTAGCCCTCTTGGTCAGCAGATTTGCTTCAACGCTAATCACTATCTTCTGCATGTCTTCCATTGTGACCGGTTCTCTCTCTTGTAATTGATAAGCCGTGTCAGCATCAAAACCATCCAGAAACTTAACCATGGCTAGCCCCACAGGTGGCCTTAGATGATTGGGAATTTCATTATAAACAGAATTGAATCTAATGCAATAGTCTTGGATCGACTCACCAACGTTTCGTTTGATTTGCTCATATTCAGCCAGAATTTGAAGAGGATTCTTTTTCACTTCCTAGCGGTTTAAAAATTGTCTTTGTAGGTCGGCCAAGGTAGCGATACGTGAAGCTGGCAAACCTCTGAACCATTTCCTCACTTCACCTGCAAATGCTTGTACAAAGAGTCTCATTGCCACATTCTTTGCATCGATCTCGTGAAGTTCATAGAAATATGCCATTCTGTCCACATGTTGCTGGGAAGTAATGCTGTTAGGATTGCCATCAAAAACCAGGATTTTTCTTTGATAATCTACGGGCATATCATCTAAAATTTGAGGCAGGATAAGAGGTGAAAATGAGCATCCATCACTCTTGGTGGGTTTGGCCTTGGAGGTGTTGGAGGAGTGTGCGTAGTTTGTAGGGGACTAGCAATTGGAGTTTGAAGCTGTGCCATAATGTAATTATCAATTGATCGGTTAGCCCTTTCAGTCTCCAAGTCTACAAGAAACTATGGATTGGGGACAGTAGAGTCAACTGCCCTTTCGGATTTGGTCTCGAACAATGATATTTCAAACTGCTCATCAAAATCTAGCTCTTCAAGATACTCAAAAAGGTCAGGGCTTTTTTTAAACACGGGAGATATAGAGTTCTCTTGACGACAATGTCTTGGAATCAAATTGGGATTTTTGTAGGTGTGCGGAGGATCTGGATCTGGATTAGCTCTGGTATATCTTCTAGAAGCCAACGTGCTATTAAGAAAAATCAAAAGGACACAACCAACTTACTCAGCCTATCAAATCCTAAACTTATCATCCGGAAGCTTAGAATTATGAAGAAGTAAGGGGAGTAATTTCATCCCCAATGAAGTCGCCACTATGTTAGCACCTAAATCTGCCTTAGGCTAAAGGAAGGAAAAATTCAAGGTAACCACAAACCACGCTTAGTCTGGTAGCTAGCCCTACTAGAACAGGAGAGGGCTCTCTCCGTGTCATGCTCAGTGAATAAACAAAATGATATGGTCTGAGATGACTTGCAGTGAAATATTGATTTTAGGTTAGTAAATAAATATGGATACAAGAGGCAATTTTTGATAAATGATTGAGTTTCTGGGATGTATGGGACCAACAAACAGCATGAGCAAAGAATTTAACACAAAGACACAGATTATTTCGTGAGGCAAGACAGACATAAAGTATAGCAATTAAATTCCGAATAATGTAGAATGGTAAGATTGTTTAGGAGGGTGAAAAGGGCATAAACACATGAATCCTTTTCAACATAAGAAGAACACATAACGTGAAACTTTCCCACAGGCAGAGCAATAAACATGAATTCTACCTTATCTTACTTAGAAAAATTCACTGGAAATGAATATGAATGAACTGTGAAACATAAAGAAATACATATGAAACATAAAGAGAACACAATTGCTACACTCACACCACATGAATTTGATGAACCAGAGCCACTACCTTTCATTAATTCTCTGTCAAAATATACAATGAAGAACTGATTTTCTCTCCCACAGTCTCCCAGAAATTACAACCAACCCTTTGAAAATGGCTTTTCATATAATAAATAGAATATGCCCTTGGGAAATAGAACGACACATAGTTGGGGAGTTTTTCAAATGATTACAAACTGGAAATGGAAAGCCAACCATTAGTTACAGGTGCAGCGTTACAAAAATGACAAATGGATTGGGTGACTGCTCGCCTTCCTTTGCCACTTGGATAGGAGCCAACCTTTAGTGAAAATACTTTTTAAACATTGCCTTAGATGCCGAGAAAAATATAGTGTAAATGAGCGGGCCCACTTGGAGAAAGTCGCGAATTGAAATGTGACGGAGCAGAAGTGATTTTGGCCTTTTGGTCTATATGCGCCGTGCCACTTTGGAGGTGATTTTGAGGTACCTGCTGGAGTCCAAATTGTGCCCAAGTGTGCTTGTTGGAAAGCCCTACCTGTCTACTTTTCAACCCAAGTGGAATTTCTAAATTTGGTGCTCATTTTTCCCTCCAAAACTTCATTCTCCCAAGACTGCTTCCTGTGTGTCAAAATAGGGGCAGAGAGGTCATTTTTTGAGTGTTTTTGACCTCTTGGGGACTCAAAACTTGCCCAAACTTCTTGTCCATACACCAACAGTCTTGATTTTTCATGTTGAATACAAAATTGCAATCCATTCTTGATTTGGAGCTCCCAATCCTAAGCGTTGCGCCAGTGGCGCGACGCACAGGGAGAAAAACCCTGTTTTGTGCCCAAAAATTTGTCAAGTGACCAAAATTGTCCCAAATTTTTTGAAATTTGGGCTGGAGTTTCTATATGAAATGCTATGCTAGGCCACAGAAGTTTCAGCCAAGATTCAAGGCTGATCTTGCTCTTTTTTCCTCTTTTGTCTCTTTGTCGCTCTACCCAATTTCGCCTTCAAACTCCTCATCTGAGCCGTTGAACTCATTCCGTACCCTGTAGTGATAAACCATCTACCTCAATATGGTTTTGTCCTCGTTAGCCTTCTCTAACAGTCTCTCAAGGTGGATGTTGATACGCTCGAGCCAAGACTCTCGGTCATTGTTAATCTCTTGCTCTAATGGAGTGAGCTCAATCCTCCTATGTTGGGCAGCTTGGCGATTCTCATGGATGTTTTGCAGCTCCATGATCTCATGCTGGTCTTCAAGATGTTTTTTCCTTTGCTCCAAATACCTGATAATCCACTTAGCCCTCTCCAAATTGAGAGACAAGGCTTGGGTCTCTGTTTGCTGCTCCTGAATGGTCCTCCTAAGTTTGGCACTCTCCACATCTGTATCATCATCATGAATGAGGATGAAGTTAGCCTCTTGTTCACCTGATGGCCCCTCGTTATGCATGGGCTTCTTGTCCCTGTCCTGTACCTGTGATGCCAATGTCGAAAGCGAGGCCCCTTCCACCCCGGGTGGATATAACACTTGCTTTGCTGCTGCAAACAAATGTCTACTGCCTCTCTGATAGGTGATGAATACTGGCATAGTAGTGGTCTCATGGTTCTCACACTAATGAGAAGGAACACCTATCTCATGTTCAACCTCGGATAATGCCTGTGATATGCTGAAGAGGTCATGGGAGATGAAGTCATCCCAAGTAATGCCCTGTAATCCTAGCTGATGATCCATCGAAATCTTAATTAGAGCAAAATGATAAACACTGTTAAGTTGCTGCTGAGGGGTTTTGTGCTGCATGAAGGTGTTCATCCTCTCTATGTTCCTGCAAATAAAATATTGGATGTTCATCATCCATACCTTGGTAAATTGCATGAGCAACCTGATGTGATAGGCATATAAACGAGAGAACCTCCCCTCGCAGCTAAAATATTTCATGATCAACTTCATGAGTGGAGCATATTCATCTTTCAAATATTTGAATGGAAAGACTCTTTGGAGCTACCTCAAGAAACTAGCCTTAATGTAAGGCTGATAGTGCTGTCGATCAACCTTCTGTTTCTTGTGCCATGGTTCTCCAACATTTGGTATGCCGGTTGCTAATGAGACAATTTCAGATGTCAGTGTGAAGGTGACACTTGCCAAGATAAAGTGACCTCCATGTAAGTGAAGCACAAAAATATGGGCCAACTCATGATGAACTTGAACATTAGCCACCCTTTGACAAAACTCAAAACATGATAGATGCTGGAAGGATGGCATAGCGAGAGGGTAGGCGTGCAATTCTGTGAGGGTGGTTGGCTCATCCCTAACATGTTTGCCACTTTTATGATGTCTCTAGGGAGCCTTTTCTCCCGAGGATGAATCACTTTGGGTTTCCATTTCATACTCCGATGAATGCTCAGATGCCATGACTGCTGTATGTGGACTATGCTTGGACTGCCCTTTGATGATGGTAGTGAAACTATGTGTTGTTGTAATCTCTGCCACCAAGGGGAATAATGAAAAAAGGGAGTGATAGGAAGGGGAAGAATATGATGAGATTAGGGGTTATGGGGGGGAAATTTTGTTTAGGGAAATGTAGGATGGTTTGGGGATTTTATAAGGTAGGGTTTTGGGGTTTACATTGACAAATGAGTGGAGGGGATAGGGAATAGGGGTTTAGTACTGTTTTAGGGTAGGGAAAATAGGGAAAAATGGGATAGGTGAGAAGTGAACAATGGAAAGAAGGGGGAAAAATGGGAGGTGAAAGAGGAGCCTTGGCATCAACACAACAAGTTTGCAACCCTAGCAACAATGGTTTTGATGTTTTCAAGTGGTAGGGTTTAGGTGTTTTTTATTGCAACTATCAATAGCCATAAACCATCATCATAACCATAAAATTTGATGAGAAACCAAGATTTAGACCCTACCTAGCAATTGGAAGGGATTCAAAATGATTTGTAGCAAATTTGGCACAAATTCGAGCCTTTGTGGGTGTGCATCACGCTCTGTGTGTGCGCCGTGCCCGTGTTAACTTAACACTGTGGGGTAACGCTCTGTGTGCCGCATTCTCTATGTGCGCTGCGCTCCTCTGTTTGTGCGCCGCACCCTTGAAAGCTCCTCCAACCTCACCCAAACGCGTGCTAGCTCTCTCACACTCACTTTGCAATGTTTCTCTCTACCTTGGCATGCACAATGACTTTGTTTCTTGTGGGCATCTTATATAAATACCTTGGAGTCATGGGTTTGATTTTTGTTTTCTTCAAAACCCACTTTGCTATTGTTTTTATTTGGCACTTTTTCCCTGATTTAATGCACTCTATATTTCACTTTTCCCTTTGAATTTTTAGCTATAATGATGAAATTTTTGGCACTTTTTTGCAGGGGTTGTTGACATGGCATTTGGCCAAGGAAACCATGACTGCACTTGAAGAGATGAACTAGAGACTTTTTGAAAGTTATCACAAATGACACACTATTTGACTTTTCTTCAAAACAGAGTTTTGAAGAATAGTCGTAATCTGTCAACATGACGATGAGAATCTTTGAATCACAACTTTGTAAGGGCCTCCCTATGGCCTGCATGGCTTTATTGGACATGGTTGAATACCAAATTGACTAATCCCTAGACCTAATGGCTGAAAATGACTCTTGTCCATTAAAATATCGAACATTGACTGTCATGGACTTTAGTGAACAATGACAAAAGACCTAAGCTAGCAGGTGCCAGACATGAGGGGAAATGAATGACAATACCTTTCCGTCAGACTATGGCATGCCCCTAGTGAAATGCAGCTGAGTGGATGGACCGAGACACCTAAAAATGAAATTCATAAAGAGTTTTGATCTCTGACGGAGGACTGACAAGATCGACTCTAACACAAACTACAATAAGAAACACTCATACAGCTCAGGCAAAATGCTTATATAATCTAACTACGTAAGAGTGAACGTACCTGGATTTCCTTCATTCGAGTAGGTCCCACAAGGTTCAGACCCTCTGCAACTCCCTATGTTCTTCAAACTTGAAAATCATTCAATTTGAACATAGATAGCAGTATAGAAGTGAAGCATATTCACAAAATTGACTTTATATCATATAAACAAATGATTGATCATACATCAAAACATCATTCATATATGAATTAAAACATAATTTGATGCATAAACAGAGTTAAATTTGGAAACAAGACAACATTTCTTTTATTGCAGTAAGCTATAAATAACATGGACAGAATTCACCTGAGTCTTCTTCTTCTGGCTCCAAGCGGAACCGTCCTCCGGATTCGTCCTATCCCAGCCTTCAACAATTTTCTTCCATAACCAACACCATGATATCTCAAGCAAAAGAAAGGATATCTATAATCAAGGAAACAAGGGTTTCCTAAAGCTTGGGGAAGTGCATGAGGCATAGGATTCATCAGACTCAGTCAGGGATAATCTCAATAGAATAACTCTATCTCTTATCCTCCTTAAGGCCTTCCCACAGAAGTCAATTTATACTTCTTCCAATTAGTTTTTTAATTAGGAAACAGTTGGCCCACGGGAAATAAGAGGTAATGAACAGATAAAACCCGTGAACTCCGCCCATAGTTAAGGAAATTTAATTTTTTTAAGTGTTTTAATACATATACGTGGGTTGGGTAATTACTAACCCGTGTGTACACGCTTTTAGCTCAGGGAAAATTAGCGTATAGGGAATATAGGGAATAAAACACTATTTTTTTATATATTTGGACCAAGTCTGGAAGGAGGGGTTGCCCTAGGCCATAAACCAAGCATAAAAAATACCAAGAGTGGTAAATGGTGCTATAACATATGCCCCCTAATATATGAGGTCAGAAGGGGTACATTATGGCTGAAATGTATTAAGTGTATGGAAAGAATCATGCGGACGCTGAGAAGGACTTCACCAGAATTCAGCTTGCCAAGCCATCGAAAGAGATCAGAAAGAAACTATTGTCTGAGGCAAGCATACCCATGCTCAGAGAAAGTAAACGATGTCCGCATATCAAGTACAAGAGTATCCAATATCTATACAAGTATAAAGAACTGAAAGTACATAATGGATCATTTGATCGTGATCGAAAAAAGTACATGTTTGAATATCACATATAAGAAGACGATCAATGATGCTGAAGGATGAAGCTGATCACTGATGTCAAAAACTGATCCCAATAGTACCAAATGAACATGATGGAATAAAATGATACTACATTGCAACTCGGATGCCAGAATATAAGATGTCGTTGTGAAGAACTGCAACATATAAGGTGGATGGTATCAACTAGCAACAACAGGAGCAACTGACAAGTGAACCAAAAGATGTTGATGCAACTCGAGGTCTTCACTGACTGCCACGGTACATTTCTACACAATGGGAATGAATGATCTGAATTCGACCATGTGAGATATCATTTGACTACCGGTCATTGATGTATATTGTTAGCAAACGCGAGACTGCTCATCGATAATGATAATGAGAGTCAAAGTACCTAGTACAATCTAACAAGTGTGAATAAATGACCTGAAGTCGAAAACTTGAAAGAATCTATCAATCAAGAGATAATGATGGTTTCCCTTTGTCGATAGCGAAGGAATCTACCACTGACGACTGCAAACCCCGTGGTACTGCAAAATGGACTCTATATCTTTGTCCCAGAGCAAATGAGTTGTAGTCGATAGGAAAAGATCCGCTAGAAGGAAGACATTAAGGCATCCTTCATCAATCTAGCGCAAGTCTAACTCGTAGGCCAATAATGTGGAAATAATCGGACAAAAACGATGTAGTAACCCAACCGAAGCATGTTTCCGACATACACAAGAAGTAGCTGGTGCACAATAGAAACCCTCTAAACCAACCAATAATGAAAGCTAACACAAAGGCGAGGAATCCGCCAATAGGTTCAAATGGAAACCAAGGCACTGCATGAATTCCAATGTGTGATAATGAAAGCTAATGTCGAACACAAGGGAAACCACTTAGTCAAAGACCCATGATACTGATCGATGTTGAGCACAAGGTGAACTATCAATAATGAAAATAGGGCCGAGGTGCAGATCTAGGCCTGCCCTCAAAGCAATATGCCATAGTCTATAAGGAAAAGACCCACCAACAAGAAGTAAATGGAGACCTCAAATTTACATGAGAAAAGGACCAATATAACTGATGTGATGACAAACATGACACTAACAACCACGGATGGCCGGCTGAAAAATAGGTCAAGGGACACCGCGGAGAGGTTGACTCAAGTTTACTTTGCTTTAACAAAAAAACGAATCAATGATGACTATATAGCAGCATATGATAACTCTGTATAAGTTTGTCATGCAAGAGGCATAAGAAAACTCTCCATATGATTGGAAGAGGTAACCAATTGGAGGATTACTGACTCAATAAAAAAGTTAAGTCTCACCTAAGTCAAACTAAATCCTACCCAAATGGAGGAGAGACTTTCTTTTGAGTTCTTTGTTCAAGGGCGACACAACTGATTCTAGCTGCCAACAAAATATGGAAATGTTGTCCCGTTCCCGCTCTTTTTGGAATATACAATTTTTTTGTCTTTTTATTTATGCTGGAAAAGGAATAAAAGAATGCTATAGTACAGTGGAAAAAATGGGTGTTAGAGAAACAGATGATCTAGTTCCTGGGAGGGGAACATTCCTATGCTCAATGTAGGGAGGCGAAATTGGTCAAGGACACTCAAAGGGATGTTCTTTCCATGGGTAAAATGATGCTTCAAGTTGCAGAAGCTAAGTGATTTCATGGTTGATTTTTGTAGAAGACATGGTCAGATAAGTGGGAGTCCAAGTGAAGTCATCTCAAGGCCAAAATGTGCAAATAGTCAAAATGCAATGTAGCAGTACAACTCAACACAAAGGAGCCTCTAGGGTATAAAGCTAGAAATTAGAGTGGAAGAAAGGAGAATGTGTCTTCAATGCATAAGTCATGGTAGGACTAAAGAGGACTCCTGATCCTACTTAGTATCACAGCATGGGTAACCAATGTCAGTGAGGTTCTAACTAAGATGCCCATGTAAAGGATGGCTCTACCATCGCATCATCATTTAAAAATCGGCAAGTGAAAATGGTTTTCTAACGAAGATATGATGGGGTCGACCCTATGGCTAATGTATCACTAAATGGAGGCTAGTATGCAAGATGCAGCAGAAAATGGTTTTCCCTAACTTAAATGCTAGTGAGTGAATGATACCTACCATGACGGGTCAGTGGTCATGGGACCGAAATAACATCTTGAAGAAGTCTCCAAAATTTCCTGAAAAAACAACCCATTGTTGACAATCCAAGCCCACAAGTCAAAAAATCCATGAGACAAAAATCAATTTTTGAAAAAATATTTTGCAATGTTAAAGTTATATAATGACTTTTGGAATCACAGTTTTTTCATTTTTGTTTGGAGCAAAGAGCCATGGAGAAAAACAAAGGAAGCTTTCCTCTGAACAATTGGACCGTTGCAAGCACCTCAAAGTCACTAGGTAATCCTCAAATCATACTAATATAATGTTTTATGATAGTTTTTATAAGTTTTCTCAAAGTTTTGACTGTGGGAAACTATGCCCAAAACTTCAACTCTGCATACACGTGGGTTGGATGTGATCAACCCACGTATATGATGGTCCTACACGTGACTGTGTGTAAAGGGAACCTGCGTGTACATGAGTTAAAGTTTTAACATAAAAACTAATGGTTGAAACTTTAATTTTTTGCAGGATAACTATCACATGGAGGGAAAGAGAGCATACCAGTATTGCTAATGAGGTAATGAATGACCAAAATGCACTAGACACTTTGAGAGGTTGTGACTTGTTGAATTTTTTCAAAATGCCAAATATGAAAGCCAACAACCGCTTGCTCAAACTTTTGATCCACTACTGGAGCAGAGAGGATGATGATTTCATGATAGGCCAGATGCCTCTACGAATTAAGATCGAAGATATCTATTTTATTACCGGTTTCTCCCGAAGAGGGGAGGTCATGCGTTCGACAGGCAGGACAAGAGGTAGTCTTTCGGTGTAAGACTATGTCCATATATATTGTCTTGGACATCCAGAGAAGATTGGAAGTCAAATTCCAATCAAACATGTGGGAATTTTATCTCTGAGGATTTTTCTATTTACCGTTGCATGGGTAAATGGGTCAACTTCCCTACATCAGGCGTCACGAGTATCTATGAGCCTGGCAGTGGAATGTCTTATCACAGTATTTGACTAGTGAACGCCTCTTCTGACTAACATGAAGAGCCAATTGATCTCTGTATAGAAGTGTCAGATGAATAATTTTGGATATGGAACCATCTTGTGTTCATTCTTCTTCAAGAAAGTACCTGGGCTATGTCCCAAAGTATCAGTGTCCATCAATAGCCCTAGAGATCCACAAATGGGTAGATGGGTGAACTTGATGAAACGTCTTAGAGGTAGGGACGTGCCTAGAACAACTTTTGATGATGGGTTTTTCCCCTGGTGGGATCAACAAATCATCGTAGGCGACGACTACCCATATGCTGGTATGGATTTCTGAGGAGATCCAGACTTATTGTTACCACCAAATGCGGCATGGGGAGACATAGGTAACAATTTTTAAGTTTTTTGTGAATTTTTAAGATTTTTTGGAATATTTTAATATGAAATGAACTTAGAAAAAATATTTTTGATGAGACAAAATATTGAAAAAATGACCATGTTCCAGATATGGGTCTAGTGAGACCATATGGATTTCTAAGGCACAGGCCTCATGGAAGAGGGGCCGAAGAGGCAGTAGCTAAGACAGAGAGAGTCCTTTATGTTGTTCAGAGAAACTTGGTGAGACTAACTCACCAGGTACCTATGATCGCCGTAGAGGATCTACCTGAGGAGATGTAGTGCCATGTGGTAGGGTTACCATGGGTTTGGATACTTCAGCATGTAGCCAACGCTGTGGTTAACATTTTAGCCACTCATCTTGAGCTGGGTCGATAGATAGATCTATGTACAACTGGACATGATTATGGGCATGAACCCAAATTTTGAGGGCATCTTGTCCCAACTTTGTATATTATTTTTTGAACACTCTATCTATATATAGGCGATTTTATGATATATATACAAATTTGAACTTTTTTGATGTTATTTAATTAAATGAATGATTAATGTGCCAATCTAATGCTTGATTAGCAATAGAGTCTGCTAATGAATTCTTAGATCGTGGAATGTGAACATATGTGATATAAATAAATAATCATTGCAACACTCTCACTCTCAAAAATTGGTGATATAAATAAGTATCATGAACCCGATAAGTGTTATTTAACTGCGACACCACGAGTTGTGAGTCTAGATAAACTACCAATGAATCAATCCCATAAGATATTGCTTCGAATAGTAAATTAAGAACGGAAGTATATTCGGCAATGTTTTTCGAAGCAGGGCCAATGCATACTCCCGTCGACACCATCAACTAGCCAGATGGATAATAAAGCACCCAAGCCGCGGAAGCAAGATTCCGAGTGTGACGATTTGCATCATCGGCGAATCCGAAATATATCGAATCATCCATTAATACCTGCCAAAGCAGAAAAAAAATGTCGATATCACAAAATGCCAGACAAATATGTACAAAGATAAAATATAGACAAACAAGTAATTACTCGGCCGAAGCCTAAGAAAAATACTTCTTAAGGTAGAGCCCATTTTTGGGCTCCGCCAGCTTGTTCCCTTCAAAAGCAATTAATTCATAAGCCCCTTTTTCCAAAACACGCTTGACTGTAAAGGGACCATACCACATAGATTTGAACTTGCCTGCCCCCAAGGCGTCTTTGTCTTGGTCATAGACTAAGACAAGGTCACCTTTAGGAAGAACTCGAGGACAGACAGCTTTATCATATTGAGTTTTAATCCTCTTCTTATGGGCTTCGTTTATTATGGTTGCATCTTGACACTGCTCATCAAGATGTTCCATATGAACAAGGCGTTCTTCAAGACTAGATGTCTCTGGAAGAAATTCTATAGCTAGCTTAAGGGATGAAATTCCACATTCGATAAGGAAAATAGATTCCAACCCGTAAACTAGTTAAAAAGGAGTAAAACCGGTGGCAGCCTTAACTAAGGTTTGATATGCCCAGAGTGCTGGGTACAACATGATGTGCCAATTGGATCAATTTTTATTAACTGTCCTTTGCAGGATAGTCTTAAGGGATTTATTCACGGCTTCGACTTGCCCATTGGCTTGAGGATAATATGGAGATGAATGCTTCTGCTGGAATCCTAACTTGAGAGCCAATTTGGTCATCAATTGATTTTGGAAGTGACTGCCATGGTCAGTGACAATCTCCCTTGGGATACCAAATCATGAAATAACCTGGTTGAAGAGAAACAAGGCTGATGTTTCACTATCGTTTTTGTAAGTAGGCATAGCCTCAGCCCACTTCGTAAAGTAGTCTACGGCCATAATGATGTATTTGTGATTCGATGCTGAAGGTAAATTACAAGTAGTAAAATCAATGCCCCACTTCTTAAATGGATCGACAATGATAACAGGAAAAAGTTTAGTTTGATGTGTGCACATTTTCCGAGTATAAATTTGACAAGGATGGCAACGTTTGACCACTTCAATACAGTCTTTGAAAATTAAAGGCCAAAAGTAGCCCGCATGCAAAATTTTCTGGGTTGTTGCAAGCCCTGATAGATGACTGCCACAAGCTCCATTGTGGCAATCATTAAGAACAGACTTAGCTTCCTCCAAAGTTAAGCATTGCCTAAGGATTGAGTCAACCCCTCTGCGATATAATGTATCACCAATAATAACATAGCTTTTGGCAAGGTGACGTAACTTTCAACGCTCATCTTTGGAGAAAGAAGGTGGAATCTTCGAAGTCTGAAGATATATAATGATATCTCCATACCAGGGATCTTGTGAAAAAATGAGGAATAAATGCTCGTCAGGAAAATTTTACTCATAAACAATAGCTTCCTCACAAGGCAGCTCCGAAATCGATTCTGCAAAAACTAATGACTTTCCTAGTCTTTTTTGAGTGGAATTTCATGACACTACTTTTTGTTTTTATAATATTGTAATTTAAATAAATTCAATTTCAAATTATGTAAAATTCACAATTTAATAATATATATCTTTTAAAATTCTTATTCAAATTTGAATAAATTAAAGAAAAAACATATGAAAATTTCAAAATGATCTCTTTACTATTATTATAATGTTAATGGTAATATTTTTCAACAAACCTTTTCCTAACGATTCAATTTTAAGCTTACAGAGTGTTCAGTGATGTTAATTATTTTTTTTAACATTAAGACATTTATAAGATTTTTATGATATAGATTAATCTTGGAGAGACTTTTCACGTTCAAAAAGCCATTGCCCGTTCAATTGAAGTTAAATGGAATATGGAATCTGAAAATCCGTATGAGGGCATGAGATCAAAGATATGTGGCGCGAGATCTGTTAAAAAATCGGATTTAATTTAGAGCATGGTCATTAATTTGTAATCCATTTGTTTTCTATTGCAAACAAAGAATGAAGAACTTAAGAATCGGTTGAAGATTTAAGCTATTATATTCTAAACTACTATGATTATGATTGAAAAGATTAGGAGCTTTGATGTTTTGGCTAGAACCATGGAAACCTGTTTTTAAGAATCTTGTTAATGAATTTGAGAATAACACGGATCTTGATAATAATTTGGAGGAGTAAGTTAAGGTTTTCTCTATTCACAATATGTTGTCTCGAAGGAGATTTGTAGGTTGAAGGAGATTAATGGCCAACTTATTATCCATCCTAGATCCATCTTAATTTAAGATCTCCCAATCTTCTACGGGGATCAAATCTCTTGAGGTGTAAACTTCGATCAAATCTCGAGGTGAAAATCTCTTTTGAAGGAGTAAGTTAAGGCTCTCTCTATTCATAGTATGTTGCCTCAAGGAGATTTGTAGGTTGAAGCAGACTAATGGCCAACTTATTAACCAACCTAGATCCATCTTAACTCAAGATTTACCAAGCATTGAGAGGGATCAAATATGTACCATGGAAACCTTTTTTTAGAATCTTGTTGATGAATTTGAGAATAAGAACCACCCTGATGATGATTTGGAGGAGGAAGGTAAGGTTCTCTCTATTCACAATATGTTTCCTCCAAGGTGATTTTTAGGTTGAAGGAGACTAATGTTCAACTTGTTAACCAACCTAGATCCATCTTAAATAAAGATCTACCAAGCTCTGAGCAGGATCAAATATTTTGAGGTGCAAACCTCTTTTGGAGTGAAAAGAGATTTGATCCCTCTCAAGGCTTGGTAGATCTGGAGTTAAGATGAATCTACGTTGGTATTATATAAATTTTACATCTCTATATATAAATGTATTTTCATTTTTCATTTGATTAAAATTTTGATTTAATCTCTATGGAATATTCACGAAATATTTATAGTAGTAGTGAGAGTAGAAGGGTTTAGATATATCTCAAAAGTATAACCTTTTTTCTTTTAGATTTAATTAAAAAATATTTTAAAATTAAATATTATATAAATATTTTGATTGTGAAATTAGTTATGGTTTTTGGGCATGTGGTATTGATAAGCCATGGTATTGGCCTATTGTTAAGAATCTTGTCATATTGTAAGTTTATTGTAAGTACTAAGTTTTTATGTGCTTATTAAATTAACTTTAAAATTTTAAATATGATTACAAAATTATTATTAGGACTATGCCGAGGGAGGAGTCTAACAATCCATTTGCCCTTGACCATTATTAGTTTAGCATTAACCAATGCAACTTATAATGTTTAACTTTGAAAAAATAAATATTTATTTTTAAATATTATTAGAAAAACTATTTTTCTCCCTGTTGGGGGTGACGAGCATGGAAGGTCCCAAGACAGGGGTAATTATTGCCCCCCCACATGACAGTAATGGCATTGAAATGTGATAGGCAAGAAGAGACTCAAGGCATGATGTAAAACAATCTCAACACTATATGGGTTTTAATACCTGCGATAATGATAATGGTGAGTATTTTCAAGATTTGGGAGGTGAAAATTGGTTTTGTAGAAGGAACTATTAGCACCAGAATTATGGGTGGCCTCATTGGAGAGAAAAGCATGTACACTGGTTGATGTGTAACCTCATTTGTGTTTTAGTTGTGTGAGGATGGTGAAGTGTGGCCTTCTCTAGCTTCTCAAGTGGGACCTAAGATTGACTCATGTTGGGGATTCAAATATCTTAGTGGTATTGGTCTATGGTGGAGGAGAATTCAACGAGAAACTTCGGCTGCTAGTAGTGCGAAGTAGTGTATGAGATACCAAGTTGGCCATTAATGAATTGTCACAGGTAACTTTGTTTTTCACCTGCTCCATAGAAAATTTTATGTGGAATACATTGGGTGCATGTTTTAAATGTTGGTTAAGCCTATTTGGACTAGCATTATATTCTTGGTGTGAGTGGTCCTAGTGTGTATGTTCTTTCCTTCAACGATGTTTCTCCTTTGGGGGATATCATGGTTCTCTTCACCCAAGAGTGTGCTGGGAGTGGGCATTGGTAGTGGCTACTTAGAGGGTGGGTCATGCCACAATATTTATTGTGGTGACAAGGTTCGGAAGGAAATCCATGTGGGGACTACATTTATGGTCCACCTCTTTATATAGTGTTGAATTCCCTGAAGGGTGGAAAGAATAAATTTTATACTTTTGTTCCACATACAGGAGTTTGTAGTTCAATGTCGCATTGTTGTGGGTTTTACAGAGGCTACTGGGGCATTATATATTGTCCATCTAGGATAGAGAGAGGTGCCTGTATAACCTATCGTTTCCAAGCTTGTGCGCTGGTGGGAAGAAAGTGTTGTCTAAAGTGCAGTGGGGGGGTTCTTTGTTGTGTGCCTAAGAATTTGCTTGCGAGGGTCCTCCATGCAGAGACAAACATGGTAACAACAATGTGGTAGGGGCCATCAAGGCCAAGGAGAACACCCTCAAGGGGGCCCACTGGTTGATGAAGGAGAGTTGGAGCAACCTCTCGGTAGCTTGCATGGGAGAGTAGATTCACCTCCCCCTTTTGACTCCATAGAAGCGTAAATTTGTCTAGTGCAAGTAGCGATTGACCAACAAGCTCAATACTGCCACAATGATCTATAACACAATGATATACAACACAATCAATGGCACATTTTAGACCACCAAGGCTCTCTTTGTTGCAACCAGAAGAGATTGCAAGACCAAATGGATAGGCTTGAAGGACACATGGCTGATCCATATTTAAATAGGAATGCAACAAATTATAGATATAACCATAAATATATGGATGCAGTAGAAATAACACTTCATTTCATTAATATCAAATACTAAAATATGCTTACAAACAGAATGGAAATAAGACTAGCTCGAGAGATGGCAGCTTATCTCTTAGAAGAGATGTGGTGGCTACATGCCTTTGAACTGAGTTACAATGAGGCTCAAGGGCCTTTTTATTATTGAATAATAAGATAAAACCCTAACCCGAGGAGATGTAACACCAAGAGTTTATGGGCCCCGTTGGGGTTAGCTGGGCAGCCAACTTCCCGGGATTGTAACTTGGTCATATTATCTTCATTTGACGCATATGATACCTCATTACAAAGATATCTCTAAGAGCTAATGTTGCTGGTGCGATTTCTATGAAAATTGCTAGAAGAATTTTGCGAAAAAAAATGTTGTTTAGGGCCTTAAAACGACTCTAGAAGTTTAAGGCCCGAAAATCTACCAAAAATTGTAAAGTGTGCTACAATTAAGGAAACTGAAAAGAAAAAAAATGAAAGAACAATGGTGAGGGTCTAGGTGGAATAGGCAGGTGGTCACTTGGATCAGTCCTCCCCCCTAGGAAGTAATGGTCTTCATTGTGTTGAGGTCCTCCATGAGATAAGGAAACTTCTGTTGAACTTGGTGTTCGAAAATTATATATTACAGAGCAATGGAACACATAGAATATTGCATAAATATAAACACAGAAAACACATAAAACCAGAGAGACACAGATATACGTGGTTCACCCAGTTTGGGCTACGTCCACCTCGAACAACCAGTCCTTCCTTTATATTGTCCAGTAAAATGAAGAGACACAACCTACAATAGATCTACTGTAATATCCTCTGTTTTCTCTCACAGTCTCACCTCTCTGTTTCTCAATCGGAGAATACACATCTATTACACAGCCTTAATACAATGCCCTCATACAAAGAGAGGGGTGCCTTCTAGGGAAAAAAACCCTAAATTAAACATAAGTTCTACCATCAGATCATCCGCCTAATGAATGGCCCATATTGACTAGAAATTACTATACTTTTACAAGGCAATTTTACATCTATTTTTAGCTTTAGGGGTGTTGTCCCCGAAACCCCCGCTGGGGACCGCTGGCCCTCGGACCCCTAGCTGGGGGGGATCAGCCCCACCAAACCCACGCAGGGGGGGGGGGGGGGGGGGGACAAGTCCCCCCCACATCCACCCATGTGGAGGGGTGTACAAACTTCCTGGGGTATACATCTGGCTGAAACAAAGACCTCTAAATAATCATGCTCCACACCCAACAATCTCCCTCTTGGAGAATGATTGTAGCAACTCCACTGCTGCTTCATTTACTGGACAATGACTCCTGTTTGGACCTGGCCGTTTCTCATCTTCATCTTCATCCTTGAAGACCAATTGAAACTGAGCATATTCTCAGTTTCTCCCTGGTTACAACTTTTGTTAACATATCTGCAGGATTTTGGCTAGTGTGTATCTTTTCCAGCTTCATCTCTCCATCTTCCAACACTGATTGTATGAAATGGTACTTGAGCTATATGTGTTTTGTCTTAGAATGAAATGTTGATTTCTTTGCCAGATGAATGGAACTTTGGCTATCACTGTATAACGTGCCCATATCATGCTCCTTACCCAATTCACCCATAAACCTTTGTAACCAAATCATTTCTTTACTAGCCTCTATAGCAGCAACATACTCTACTTCTATTATTGAAAGTGCAACAACACTTTGGATTTTTGAAACCCAACTGACAACTGTTCCACCTACAGTAAATACATATCCTGTAGTGCTCCTCCTGTTATCTCTGTCACCTGTCATATCTGCATCAACATATCCTTGTAGAGAAATGTTTGAACCACCAAAGCATAAGGCTTGATTGTGGTACCTTTCAAATATTTGATAATCCATTTCACTGCCATCCAATATTCCTTTCCTAGATTGTTCATGTACCTGCTTACAATTCCCACTGCATGTGCAATATCAAGCCTTGTGTAGACCATTGCATGCATTAAGCTTCCAACTACTGATGCATATGGAACTTTAGAGATATAATCCATGTCTTCTTGGGGCTTTGGGCACATTTCCTTGCTAATTTGTAAATGGCTAGCAAAAGGTGTACTAACTGGCTTTGCATTGTGCATACTAAATCTTTTCAACACCTTTTGTATGTCTTCATTCCGAGACAATGTTAATTTGCGATTTTTCCTATCTCTAGTTATTCACATACCAAGGATTTGCTTTGCAACTCCCAAATTCTTCATTGCAAATAAATTTGCCAATTTTCTTTTGAGCACATTTATTTCCTGCATGTTAGACCCTGCAACAAGCATGTCATCTACATATAATAACAATGTAATATAGCTGCCATCATTTTGCTTTTTCAAATAAACACAATGATTAGAGTGACATCTAGTATAACCTTGTTCAAACATAAGCTTGTCAAATTTTAGATACCATTGCCTTAGAACCTATTTTAAGCCATACAAGCTCTTCTTCAACCTGCACACTAGTTTCTCCTTCCCTTTTACCTCATATCCTTGTGGCTACTGCATTTATATCTCTTCCTCCAAATCCCCATGGAGAAAGGTTGAATTTACATCTAACTGCTCAAGATGCAAATCTTCAACTGCTACTAGAATTAAAATAGTTCTGATTGAAGTCATTTTAAGAACAAGAGAAAATATTTCATCAAAATCAATACCTTTCTTCTGTGCAAACCCCTTCACCACAAGTCTAAATTTGTACCTTTGTTTTCCTCCATCTTCTTCCTTTAGCCTATAAACCCATTTATTCTTCAATGTAGTTTTTCCTACAGGAAACCTGACTAAGTCCCAAGTTTGGTTATGCATTAAGGAGTCCATCTCTTCTTCCATGGCTAGCGTCCACTTCTTCATGCTATCAACTTGCATTGCTTCTTCATAACATTTGGGTTCACCAGAATCAGTCAACAATAAATAATATAATGAAGGAGAGTATCGTTCAGGGGGTATACTTATCCTGGTATATCTTCTAACACCACTTTCAAGTGTTTGGGATGCCTGTTGCTATTGTGGTGGTTGTTGTTGTTGTGGTTGTTGATTATTATTATTTTCAGGCACCTTTACTTTTTCAGTGATCTCATAAAGAACTGCGTATTCCTTGTTTCCTTTTTCTTGTTTCTTTTCCTGCAATTGATTCTTATACAAGACCTTTTCATTGAATATTACATCTCTGCTCCTAATGATTTTGTGATTTTCATAATCATATAAGTGATAACCAAAAT
>APFE031271927.1:273848-296785 GCA_000404065.3 Pinus taeda | reverse complement strand
CTTACCCATTCCAACAATTTTACAAGGTTTATCATCACCCAAACGGACTTGTCCAAAATCTCCTTGAACATAGTCATGCAAATATTTCTTATTAGGTGTGGCATGGAATGAGGCCCCTGAATCTACCACCCAGGAATCAATAATATATTTGAAAGAAAGAACCAAAGAATATTGTAACACCTCACCTGTCACATTTGCTTCATGATTTTTTTCTTGCTGTGCATCTCCTTCTTTTCCCTTCCGAGATCTACAATCTTTCTTTAGGTGTCCTTTCTTTTTGCATTTCCAGCACACTATGCCCGATCTAGACTTGGATCTACCTTTCCTTGATTTACTGCGATATCATGAGCTCTTTCCTCTTTCCATTTTTCTTCCCCGAGACTCTGCACTTAAAGCATTACCTGATGTCTCACCAGAGCTTTTCTGTCACATTTCCTCGCTAAGAATAGCATAGACAACATAATCAAACTTTAAAGTACTAGATCCAGAAACAGAGTTACTAATGGCCATTATTAAACCATTCCAACTTTTTGGCAATGAACACAAGAATAACAGAGCTCTAACTTCATCACGAAAGTTTACCCCTACAGAACTTAATTGACTTGTAACAGTATTAAAATCATTTAAATGGTTTGCAACAGATCCACCTTCCGACATATTCATATTAAATAACTGTTTCATAAGAAATACCTTGTTTGAGGCCGAGGGATTTTCAAATAGTTTCGCCAATGCCTTAATCAAACCCTCTATTGTTGTTTCCTTCGAAATGTTGAAGTCGATCGACACTGCAAGGCACAACCGTACTGTTCCGAGTGCCTTTCTATCGAGATGGTTCCATTCTTCATCTGTCATACTCATTGGCATCTTTGTTTTTCCGCCCAATGGTAGGTACAGATCTTTCTGATATAGATAATCTTCCATCTGCATCTTCCACAACGAGAAGTTTTGGCCATTAAATTTCTCGACCCGAAACTTACCATCTTCCACCATTTCTCCCACTCGAATGAGGAACCCGTCTTTCCTACGAGTTTATCAGCCAAATAGACCTTCGGCTCTGATACCAGTTGTTAGAAAATCATATATTAGAGAGCAATGGAACACATAGAATATTGAATAAATATAAACACAGAAAATGCATAAAACTAGAGAGACACAGATATACGTGGTTCACCCAGTTTGGGCTACGTCCACCCTGAACAGACAGTCCTTCTTTATATTATCCAACAAAATGAAGAGATACAACCTACAGCAGATCCATTGTAATATCCTTTGTTTTATCTCATAGTCTCACCCCTCTATTTCTTGCTTAGAGAATACACATCTATTACACAGCCTCAATACAATGCTCTCATACAAAGAGAGGGGTTGCCTTCTAGGGCAAAAAACCCTAAACTAAACATAAGTTCTACCGTCAAATCATCCGCCTAATGAACGACCCAGATTGACTAGAAATTACTATACTTTTACAAGGCAATTTTACATCTGTTTTTAAACCCCCATGTGGAGGGGTGTACAAACGTCCTGGGGTATAAATCCGGCTGAAACAAAGACCTATAAATAATCATGCTCCACACCCAACACTTTGTCCCTGGTGAGCCATTTCCCTTGGTGCAGGAGTTAGTCCGCTTTGACAACTCAATACAACTAGATCTATAGTTGGCAAGTGTTCTTGATTTACATGTCCATGATCTAATCAGTTGTAACTTGTTCCGTGCAGTCTGGATTTAACTCTATTGGTGTGAACTATTCTACAATTTTGGATGTGTCCAGTAATGGTGGACAATATGGTCGAAGGTAATCCATATTGAACATTTGGTGCAGGCCAAGGAATGGGGGAATGTTGAGCTCAAATGAATTATCTCCCACAACCTTGGTGATGGTGTATGACCCATATCGAAGCGGGTGAATCTTGCAGTGGGGCCCAACGAGGCACTCCTTTTGCAAATGTAGCCACACTTTGTCACCCACTTGGAACTTGTGTGGCATCTGATTCTGATCATGTCACTGCTTGTACTTAGCATTGGCTTTGTCCAATATGTCATGGACCTATTAGCGGATGTGTTGAATGTGCTCAATGAAGCTATTTTCATTGCCGGCTTCGGACTAGACATGAGCCAAATTTTCCTGAGTCACTACAAATGGTATGGCCACATCAATGGGACATAGTGGCTGGAATCCCAAGCCCACCGAAAAAGGGTTGTGGCGAGTTGAGCTGTGGAGAGCCCAGTTATAGTTGTGTTGGACATAAGGGAGGATCTCATCCCATGTGCGTGGATGCTTTGAGTTATACACACGTAGAATGTGTACGATCATCATGTCGACGACCTTTGTCTCACCATCAGTTTAAGGATGGAAATTTGTGGACTTAGTGAGCTTGGTGTCCAGCATCGACCAAAGACTAGACCAAAATGTATTGAGAAACCTTTTGTCCCGATCTGAGATGATAGACTGTGGGATCCCAAAGTGTACCCACACTCATTCAAACAAGAGATTAGCAGTGGCTTCTACTATGATTTCTTCTTGAGGCCGCCATAATGGCCATCTTCAAGAATATGTCGATGACCACAAAAACATAGTCCTTGCCATGCTTAGTAGAAGGAAGGCCCAACATGTAATCCATGGAGATGGATTCCCAAGGTCGACTAGGGGTAGGCAACGGAGTATAGAGGCCTTTCTTCTTGATGGCTGGTTTGGAAATGGTGCAGACAGTGTAAGATCTGATGTACTTCATGACCTCCTATCGAAGATTCAATCAATAGAACTGCTCTGCAGTACTGCCACCGTTTTCTTGACCCTAAAATACCTAGTGGCCTGACTATAGTGCGCTTCCCAAATCATCTTGGCACACTCGATTGAAGGAACACAAAGGTGTCCCAAGTGGCATAAGATAGCATCCTGGAGGTGAAAATCTAGAGCTTGATGACCCTCCAAGAGCATATGGTATGTGTGGCCAAATTCTGGGTCACTTTTGTAGAGAAGTGGCCAACCAGAAGTCTCATGCCCACAAGAGTTGAGCATAGTGGTTAATGCCATGATCGGTGGTCAGTTGAGGCAGTCTACAACATTATTGGCATTTCCATTCTTGTACTTAATATTCAAATGAAATTGTTACAGATATGTGGACCACTTTTGATGGCTATCATTCTGCAACTTCCCTTGCATCTGTATGAACTGCAGGGGTCGGTGGTCTTTGTGAATGACTGTTTCCTTCCCCAAAATGTAATGCTTCCATTATCAGTAGGCCTACACAATAGAATACATCTATTTGTCATAAGTGGGATACTTCTGGACTGTTTCTGAAAGTGTCTCACTATGATATGCCACTGGATGCCCCTGTTGAGTAAGGATTGCCCTAATAACATAGTCAGAGGCATCTATCTCAATCTCAAATTCTTGTTGCAAGTCTGGTAATGTGAGCACTGGTGCAGAGCAGAGGCGATGTTTCAACTCTGCTTATTCCTTTTGTTGATATTAAGACCAAAATAATTTTGCTTTCGCTCCTCCCTTGGTGACCTAACTCAAGGGCTAAGTGATATGAGAGAACCCCAACACGAACCTACAGTATAAATCAACAAGACTAGAAATCTGTGGAGCTCTGTCAGAGTGGTTGGGGCTGGCCAATCCTGAATGGCTTGGATCTTGGTTAGATCCACATGTACCCCGCTTTCATAATTAATGTATCCTAGATACTGAACCTGGGTCATGCCAAAAGTTCATTTCTCCAAATTGGCACACAACTTGTGTTGCCGCAGTGTTTGGAGAACCTGTCGGATGTGGTGGAGATGTTCTTCCCAACTCTGGTTGAAGATCAAGATGTCATCCAAGTATAACACTACAAATGAGTTGGTGAATGGCTGCAAGATGTCATCCATCAACCTCATGAATGTTGCAAGAGCATCTGTCAACCCGAAAGGCAAGACCAACCATTCGAAAGGGCCCTCCTTGGCTTTGAAGGAAGTCTTCCACAAATCGCAGAGTTCAATTGGTACTTGGTGATATCCGGACTTCAATTCGATCTTGCTGAAATATTTTCCCCCCTTGAGTTGGTCCAGAAGGTCATCAATCCATGGGATTAGGTACCTATTCTGGACAATGATCTTGTTCAGCACCCGAAAATCAATACAAAGTCTCCAAGTCCCATCCTTCTTCTGTACTAACATGATCGGGCTCCCACAGGGTGATGAACTCGGCCAGATGTGACCTTTCTGTAGCAGCTCCTGAATTTGCCTCTTGATTTCATCGTTCTCCATAACAGAGCACCAATAGATTATTCCATTGAGAAACAACACACTTGGGATTAGATCGATGGAGTGATTGACTTGATGGTGTAGAGGTACCCCTACGGGGGAGGTGAAGATGTCCTTGTACTCCTCCACGACCTTTTCCATCTATTGTTATCGTGTAGAGGGGCCTTTTCTGGAGGTTTTGGCCATTGTCTTCTTCTTATCATGAGGGAGGTTTTGGTGTCATGGAAATCATAAGACAAGGCTCACAGAAAAGTAGCTCTAGCATTTTTAAGACCAAAAGGCATCTTCTTGTATGCAAACATGCCCCAGGGACAAATAAAGGTTGTCTTGTGTTGATCCTCTGGACAAATAGTAATTTGATTGTAACCAGAGAATCTGTCCATGAATGAAAAAATTTCATTACCCGCACGTTCATCAACAATTTGATCAATAAAAGGCGTGGGGTAATTGTCTTTTGGACAAGATTTATTTAAATCCCTAAAGTCGATACATACTCTGATTGTTCCTTGCTTCTTATCTACCAGGACTTGATTGGAAACCCACTCAGTTAGAGGAATGGGGTATATGAAACCCACCTTAAGCAACTTTTCAACTTCAGATTTAATAGCTACTGCTTTCCGAGGATTGATAGGTCAAATTTTTTAACTAATCGGTTTGGCATTTTCATATGTCTTGATCTCATGCTAGACTATATATGGATCAATTCCAGGCATTTCCTCATAAGACCAAGCGAACACATCTCGAAACTCTTTAAAGAGATTGGTGTAGATTTGAATTTCTTCAAAGGAGCAATCAACTTCAATGAAGACATTTTCTATTATGTTAGGATTCTTAGAGATGTTTATAGGTATAGTTCGTGAGATAACTGACATGTTACCTTCGACAGAAAATTGTGTTGGAGCCAAAGGGTTTGAAACTGTACAAACATCACTAGTAGATAGATTGGAAAAACTATATTCAACTTCATGCAATGGAGGGAGAAAATATGAACGATGATGTAAATCCTCCCATGGTCGATCCACTCCCATCATTGCTTCCAAAATTGCTTCTTCAGATGGTAACACTGTATCCAAGCAATCTAGAGTTGAAGAAGAATCAAGGGTCCAAGCCGAAGCCACATTGACATTTAACTTCTCTTGTGAAAAAGGAGTGCGATGGTTGTCTGCAAATTTAATGATAGATTGATAACTAAGTTCCGCTGTAGACATGGGAAATGCCATTCCACCTACATGCCCTCCATCTAATGTGGTGGTAGATGAAGGTAAGGGCCAAGATTTCAAAAAATAATGAGTTCGAAGGAACTCTTTTCGAGAAGGTCCCTTAGAGGATGAAATTGCAATAATTCTAGTTGTAGGAGGAGGGAGGTAAAAAATACCCATTAATGAAGAGTACATCCCAACTCTAAATTCTCAATAGGTTGACGGGGATTTTCCACCAATGGAACAGTAGAATCTGAAGTTGCATGGGAGTCACCTGGAGAATAATCTAGCTGATCAATTCTAACAAGCCTCCCCTCATGAGGAAAACAAAGGATGTGGAATAATTATGAAACAATGGCATCCATCTTATATATCAAATTCCTGCCTAAGAGGAGGTTATAATCCAGGTTTGCATCAACGATTTCTACCTCAATATTTACTACCTTTCCCCCAACACAAATAGGAAAGGATGGGATAATTTTGTGCTGCCTATGAGAATTTCCATCAAATGCCATCGAAAGAGTGGGTGAAGGAACAACTAAAGGTGATCCAATGGCCTTCCAACATGACATAGACATCACGCATGTGGAAGCTCCCTCATCTATAATTGCCCGAAAAATATTGGATTTTCAGTATGTGGACTTTATCTAGAAATCCATATGATGAGGAACTCTCTTTTTGACATTCATAATATCAAAAGTGAGAGCTAAATAATTATTTGGATCTACTGCGCCAATGGACGAAAGCAAAGCACTTCTCTATGCAGGGTACGACTGGAGTACCTCCAATGTAGAAATAGCACAAGGACTTTGAGCTTGATCTTCTACAATCAAGTAGTTCTGGGCTACCCTAGCATTAGGGTTGATATTCGAGCACTTTGCAGAACCTTTCAGTATCCGAGGTATAGACTCAACAGAGGGTCGCTCAATATAAAGTGGTGCTGTGGCTTCGGGAACAGATTTAGCCTTAAATGTTTCCGATTCACCATAATCACGTGTTCACGTAGCGACGTCGATATGAGAGCTCATCATATAAAAATTTGAGGAATTTTCCCCTTCCTGGTTGCCCCGTGTAGAGGTACCAGCGTTTGAATTCACGCCAGCAAGTAATTACTGCCCTTGGGGGAAAGGGTTAGTTAAAATATTTTAGAAGCTAGAGGACCCTTGCTGCACTAATAAGCGCTGAGCATCTTGCAACTTAGGGTAGAGGTGAGTTAGATGATCTCCATTGCATATCTTGCATGGAAAATTTACCTTTTTCTTAAACTCTTTCCTACCCTCTCCAACACCATTGTCGGGTTTGTTTGCATTTCTTTTCCCTTCCTGGTTCTTCTTCTTACCTCGTCCCTTCCTCTTCCCATTGGATTGTTGATTTCCTTTAGGGTTTGAGGTTTGGATGACATTTATTGGGAAGTTGTAGGTGTAGACGATGCTCCCTGGTTAGAAGAAGTAGTTTGTAGACACAACTGCTGTAATTGATTCAAAAGGTTTACCGTGTTAACATAAATTGATCCTACTATACCATCGGCGTGGGGGCCTAGTTTCGATTTGGCTAAATCGACCTTAGATCTAGGAGCATCAGGTAGAATTTTCTGAAGAGTCCCAGTCTGAGAATATATCAGTTCCAATTGTCGGGCTCGGAAAATAGCCTACTCTTCCAAATAAACACCAGAAAGAGACATGTCCTTTGAGATCTCAGGTTGTAATGATTTGAGAAACCATTTGAGAAAGAACTCTGGTGGGATTTCAACTTTGATAATCCTTTTCCTCCTCTATTCTTGGATGTGATTTGAAATGTGAGTTGCCATGTCTTGCTTAAAGTTAGCTAGAAGTTCAGTTTCAGCTTCATATCGGATAGGCAACTGAAAATGGTTCAAAAAGATATTAGCCAAATCACAGAAATAAGTATAGGTCCCCCCTAGCAACTCTATATACCATTTGGCCACATTTCCGGTTAGGGTCTGCTGAAATAACCTCAACCTAATCTAATCATTTGTCAGGGAGTTGGATGAGCACCATAAGTGAAATGTGGTTACGCGGTCCTCCCAAATCTTCACCTCTATTTCCTTCGAATTTTGGGATATTCGAGGGAAGTTTAGCTGGGACCGGAGGCCAAGCCAGATTGTACCGAATCGGATCATTTTTCAATTTAGTTAAGTTTGGCAAGTTCAGCATGGCCAGAAAAGGAAGCTGTGGCAGACCTTGGGAATTCCATCCAGAGCGGGCGAGGTTCCCAAAGGTCTCAAAAGAATGGCCTGGATTTTGAAAAACACCAGGTTGCCCGAAGTAACTTGTAGAGCCTACTGAGCCAAAAGGTGGACCTTGTGGTCTAGCAAAATTCGGAGTTTGACCAACGCATGCCGAAAATCCTCCATAACTAGTGAAGTTACCCCTTAACGAAGTATTAAAAGGAGTTGACAACACCTGATAAGGATTCCATGCGTTAGAAAAGGGTGGAAAATTTTGAAATAAATTAACTGAAGAATACGAAACATTCCCTTGTTGGCGGAAAAATTGATTCCCAGCTCCTATCCCACTAACCGCAGGGTTTGTCCAACTCTAGAAGGGGTTACTACCTTGACTTGTAAAAGAAGAAGGCTTTGACCCTACTGTCAGATTGGAATGTGGTATATGATCACTTCCAAATGGGAAACCCTAAAAAGAAGTTTATCCGCTCATCATGGATGTAGAGACGGTTGATGATATGTTCAAGGGCACTGAAGGAATCCCATGGGATGACATCCCATAAGGGAAAATTCCAAAATTGGATGCAGTAGTCTGAGAACTTCCACTCGTTGATGGAATGGAAGCAGACCCAAATATAACCGTGCTGGGAGTAATAGAAGGGATGGAAATAGTTCCTCCTCCTTGTACATATATGGGAGTCTGCATGATCACAACACTCGTCGTAGATGCCATGCTTCCAATAGTAGTCATTGAATGAATAGATGTATGCAAACCTGAGCTCGAAGGTCTATGAGTCAGAGTTCCAATGTACAATAGAACGTCTGGATGATCAGGAGGAAGAGGATAATTCAGAGCCACAATCGACTCTGAAAGCTCTTCAACTTCGATATTATCTTCCGATTGAAAAATTACTCGAGAAAGAATTGGTGTGTTCCTCTCTAACTCTCTACCAGTGCGATTCTATCTTGTGAATCAATGACCCCAAGTAGAGGATCAGTCTCCGATGCACCTATTGCCACTGGTTGAAAACCACTGGCAAAATCGCTCCTACACCTTCTAGGAGAAGGCTCAAGACTCGTAGGTGCCCATGAAGTCTCCTAGACCAACGAGATGGTCGGTCAACCACTTTAAATTATTAAAATATCTACTTAAAGACTGAAAAAATTATAGATCTAGGCCAACTAGGAGTAAAAAACACTCACTAAAAAGTCCCTAAAGATATTAGCAATTAAACAACTCTCGAGTATTTCCGCTCTGGGTGATTAGGATCAGACACCAAAATACAAGAAAGTTAATAACAAGGAACTTCCGAAAATAGACTTGGGTAATTACGCCCCAGGCCTACTAGCGAAGGTATCAGAGGTAGTTATGTTGACCTCCAGACAATTGTCTTTGCTGGTGCAAGCCCCCAAGCTTCACAATGGTGCCCTCCAGAAGTACTGTTGAATGTGATACAACGTCAACCTTAGGTGCCATGGGATTCCCCTTCGCAGCCACCTGTGTGGTCCCTAGGATAGGCAACAATGGTCACCAACTCGTATCAGAAGCCAAGCGGAATAGTTGTGAGGCAGGATCTGACAAGAAAGAGAGGGGGTATATCTCATCTTTATCTTCACTCTCCCTCGTGCTTTACTCCTAGTTATCGAGCTTTCCTGATATTCCTAACGCTATTGGATTTCTCTCATTAATCAAACTTATATGTTTTGTAATTTTGAGCTGCCTTGGAGAGTTAACTCTCCTCTTGCCTAATCCATGGCCCTAATAAACCTAAACTTGTTGGTGTATTTTGATGACAATACAAAAGTTCTAGTTTATTTTAATTAATCTCTTGATTTTAATGGTTGTTCTTTAAGTCAAGGGTATAGATGGGAGTGAAACAAATGATGTTTGTATGACGCAACATAAGTTAATGAAAAACTAACTACATGAATGCAATGATTTTTTCTTCGATGAAAAGAGATCTCTATATGGGTTCTACGAAACCTCTAAAAAACAAAATACTTTTTCTCTTCTTTTCTTGAAACACACTTCACACACCCAAAAACTAAAAGACTATGAATGCTTTAACAATGAAAACTACCCTAATGCAAGATATAATGGAGATGCAAGATCCTAAATCACTCAAAAAGCAAAAGAAATTGTTTATAACTAACAATGAGCCAACTAAAGTACTAAAGAGGATACAAATTTTGAACACAAAATTCTCTCCAAACAAGAAGGACAAATTGAAAAAGATTGCAATTCACTTTCAACAACAAAAAGAAACCAAAAACCAAACTTGGCAAAAGAAAAACAAAAACAAAGTTTTTTGAGATCTTTTATTTTTAAAGAAACAACCAAAACAACTTTTTGAAATCACCCAAAATGCTACTAAAAATCAAAGATCAAAAGGAGAGAACGAGGAGTCTTTGCAAGTTACAAACTCAAAAATGAACGAAAACTTGAACAAAAGGACTTCTACTTGTGCAAAACGATCCAAACAGTAGCAAAGAGTTTAACAAACTGACCAAGAATCCAGGAAAGAAATACTTCCAAATTTGTCAAAAAGACTTTCAAAAAGCAAGAAAAGCTATGAGGCCACAAAACAAAGGAAAGCAAGTCAAGTAGATTCAAAACCCAAGCTTGACATTGAAACTAAAAACAATCTTTCATTTTGGAGAACGAGAACAATCAAGAACTTCTGAACGAAGTCTTGTGTGCCAAAACGCCAATTACAAACTCACTCAAAAAGAAAACCTAGTCCAAATCTTTTCAATGAGGAAGAGATTTCGAAACAGTAAGCTTGCAAAAGAATTAAATTCGTCAAACAGAAATTGACCACACAGAGACTAAAAATACCAGGCAACAAATCCATCTGAGTAGAGAGATTTGAAAAAACAATGCAAAATTTTGCATATGCGACTGTGTTTAAACATAGAAGCATGCACACGCGCTTTTGACAAAGGAAACTCACGTATACGCGGGTTCACTTTACAGAAACAAGTGTGTATATGCTACTGTAAACAAAGTAATAAGCGTATACAAAGATTTGCAAGAAAAAATAAAAAACAAAGTTTGATCCAAAAGATCAGACTTAAATCCTGTGACCCTAGTAGACCAAAGAAGACTGTAAAAGCAAGCAAACCAAAGACTTAGCCCTGATTGGTAATGAACAACCAAAACTAGGAATAACAAGATTGTTATCCCCAACGGAGTCACCAATTTTGTTTCGGGTGGAAGCACCCTAGGGCTTTGGGTTAGAACCCCAACAGAGTAGAAGAAAACTACAACAAGAAACACTCATACAACTCAGGAAAAATTCTTATATAATCAAACTATGTAAGAGCAACTGTGCCCGAATTTCCTTCGTTTGAGTAGGTCTGGTAGATTTTAGACCCTCTGCAACTCCTAATGTTCTTCAAACCTAATAATCATTCAATTCGAGCATACATAATAGTATAGAAGTAAATCATATTCACGAAATTGACTTTGTATCATATAAACAAAGTATTGATCATAGATCAAAACATCATTCATATATGAATTAAAACATAATTTGATGCATAAACATAGTTAATTTCGGAAACAATACATCATTCCTTTTATTGCAGTAAGCTATAAATAACATGGAGAGAATTCACCTGAGTCTTCTTCTTCCGGCTCCAAGCGGAACCGTCCTTTGGATTTGCCCTATCCCACCCTTCAAAAATCTTCTTCCATAACCAACACCATGATATCTCAAGCAAAGGGAAGGATATCTATAATCAAGGAAACAAGGGTTTCCTAAATCTTGGGGAACTGCATGAGGCACAGGGATTCATCAGACTCAGTCAGGGATAATCTTAGTATAATAATTCTATCTCTTATTCTCCTTAAGGCCTTCCCATAGAAGTCAATTTATACTTATCCTAATTAGTTTTTTAGTTGGGAAACAGTTGAGTCACGGGAAATATGAGGTAACCGATAGGTAAAACTCGTGAACTCCACCCATAATTAAGGAAATTTATTTTTTTAAAGTGTTTTAATACATATACGTGGGTTAGGTATTGACTAACCCACATGTACACACTTTTAGCTCAAGGCAAAGTAGCGTGCAGGGAATAAAACACTTTTTTTATATATTTGGACCAAGTCTGGAAGGAAGGGTTGCCCTAGGCCATAAACCAAGCATCACAAATACCAAGAGTGGTAAACGGTGCTATAATAACTGCAGTGTTTGGAGAACCTGTCAGATGTGGTGGAGGTGTTCTTCCCAACTTTGGTTGAAGATCAAGATGTCATCCAAGTATAACACTACAAATGAGTTGGTGAATGGCCGCAAGATGTCATACATCAACCTCATGAAGGTTGCAAGAGAATTCGTCAACCCAAAAGGCATAACCAACCATTCAAAAAGGCCCTCCTTGGCTTTGAAGGCAGTCTTCCACACATCAGAGGGTTCGGTTGGTACCTGGTGATATCCAGACCTTAATTCAATCTTGCTGAAATATTTCCCCCCTTGAGTTGGTCCAGAAGGTCATCAATCTATGGGATCGGGTACCTATTCTAGACAATGATCTTATTCAGCACCTGACAGTTAATACAAAGTCTCCAAGTCCCATCCTTCTTCTGTACCAACACGATCGGGCTCCCACAGGGCAATGAACTAGATCAAATGTTACCTTTCTGCAACAGCTCCTAAATTTACCTCTTGATTTCATCGTTCTCCATAATGGAGCACTAATAGATTATTCGATTGAGAAATGATGCACCTGGGGTCAGATCGACAGAGTGATTGACCTAAAAGTGCAGAGGCACCCCTACGGAGGAGGTGAAGATGTCCTCGTACTCCTCCACGACCTTTTCCATCTATTTTTGTTGTGCAGAGGGGCCATGTTTAGAGGTTTTGGCCATCGTCTTCTTCTTTTCCTGAGGGCATATCATCAGGAAAATAACCCAGTTTGGAAATGAGCCTACTGCATTTTTTGCAATAACTAGAGAGATGGCAATAAGCGTTTCTACCTCTCGCATCCTATACAACTTAATTCCCAAGGTAAAAATAACAACGTGACACCTTGACTCATACACAACATGTCGCTTCCACAAGTATGGTTGTCCTAATAATACATCACAAACATCAAAGGCAACAACGTCACATAATACCTCATCCATAAAGAGCTCACATGAAGTACTCGTCCTTGGTGAAGCCACCTGATGTTGTACGGTTGTGGGTGTGCTATGGTCGGTAAGCCCGTCCGCTTCACGACCTCTTCTACAATGAGGTTCTTTTGGCTCCTACTATCGATAATGAATTGTAGCGAGGAACCCTTTGCCCACATTTGGGAGTGGAAGAGATGCTCCTCCTCCTCCTCCGAATCTTTGGGTTCCTCCTTCTGGATCTTCATGGTGGCAATGATGGCGTTGGGCTCCGCATCAATAATATGCTTCATTTTGCCATTCCCCATGTCAGGTTCTGACTCAAAGTTGGAACATGCATCTGATTCTGAAGCCTTCACCTTGACCACCAGTGAATTCTTGGCCCGACATTCACTTGTGTTGTGAGTGGAGCTCTTATGGAATCCACATCACTTTCCCGTATCCTTCTTCAGCTTCGAAGTATTTTCCTTTGCTTGTGGCTTTAGTGGATTGTCCTGAGTTGTGTCGCCTTGCCTTTGTCCTTTGTTCTATGGTTTGGGGGCACTTTTTCCTTGCTTCAGATTTCCAGATCCAAAGTCTTGCTTCTTTTGTTTAAACTTCTGCTCGATCTTGACGACATATCGATATGCCATTTCGAGCGAGGAGATGTCCAAGAACTCCATCTTGTCCTAGATGTATCTGTGTAGGCATCCACGGTACTTGAGTACCAAATGTTTCTCACAATCCTTGATACCCAACTTCGTGTGAAGGGTATGAAAGACATTGGTAAACTCTAGCACATCTTGGTCCCTTCCTTGCTGCATCGTGGTCCACTTTATGTATTTGTCCTTATAGCTCCTGACAAGGTAGTACTGCATCTTGATGTCATCCCTGAATGAATTCCAAGTGGGAGTGGCTGAAAATAGTGAGCTCATACTTTCATCCTTCTGCTCATAGTAGATTTCCCACCAATCCTTGATGTGGGGGGAATCTTTGAGACGAGCAAAGTAATCTTTTCCCGGCTGGAAAAATCATGAACAGAAAAATATCCTTTTAGCAGATTTAATCATTTCGGTGTCTGCATCTATTTGGCCCTCAAATATGGGAATGTCAAATTTTACTTGTAAATTAAAAGGTTTGGAGCCTCTAGAGTGGTTGTTGAATGTGGATGCACCATCAGTGGGCAACCATTGCAGGATCTGGGCAAAGTTATCCATTATCACGTTCCTTTGTTTCTTGAGGGCCTCCTTGAGTAATATTTTGATAGGATCTCCCGCTCCCTCATCTTTCTTATCTTCCCCCATGGGAGGTTGTTAGGGTTTGCAAGGCTAATCTTGCAAAGGTTCAACTAGATCAAGCCCTAACTCCTTATATCCCAACCTTGTTGGGGACATGCAAAGAAAAACAGAGAAAGAGAAGACCGCTCTGATAGCACTAATCTGGATTTAAATAGGAACACAAAAAATTACATATATAACTATAAATACAAAGATGCAGAAGAAATAACACTTCATTTCATTAATATCAAATACTGAAATATGCTTACAAACAGAATGGAAATAAGGCTAGCTAGGGTGATGGTAGCTTATCTCGAGAAGAGATGTGGCGCCTACATGCCTTTGAACTAAGTTATAATGAGGCTCAAGGGCCTTTTTATTATTGAACAATAAGAGAAAACCATAAACAACCAAAACCCTAACCCGAGGAGATATAACACCAAGAGTTTATGGGCGCCCTTGGGGTTATTTGGGTGGCCAACTTCCCAGGGTTGTAACTTGGTCATATTATCTTCGTTCGACGTGTATGATACCCCATTGGAAATATCTCTTCGAGGACTACAGTTACTGATGTGATTTCCTTCGAAATTTCCAACCAATTTTTCAAAAAAAAAAAAACATCATTTAGGGCCTCAAAACAGCTCTAAAAGTTCAGGACCCTAAAAAATGCCAAAAATAGTAAATTATGCTACAATTAAGAAAATTGAAAGAACAATGGTGAGGGTTTGGGTGGAATAGGAGGGTGGCCACCAATATCCACCTAGATCAATGGCCCATATGGAATCCCATGTTCATGATGCTTTTCATCTTCTGGGCAATGATGGTAATACTGCTCAAGCTCCCAACAATGCAAGTCTGTAATGAAGCACGTCAGATGTATTTTTTTTCTCAATTTTGGGCATGTTAGGCCACTTGCATGTGGTATTTTAGTTTTGTGAAGTTATATAGGTTTTTTTTTTTTTTTTTTTTGTATATGACGGCTAATAAATCTGGTAGGGATGAGGTCATAGCATGCTGATAGATGAGAACATCACGATGTAATATTCTTATGAATTAATAGAAAATTTTCAACTTACAAAAAGAAAACTATTTTTCAAAGGTGTAGTCTAACTTAGAATTGAAATAACCTTTCTGTGGGTATGTTTTTTGATTAAATTCAACCAAATTATGACATATATTTTTAAAAACTTGAGTTTAAGTTGTTTAATATGTAGAATTCAAGTACTCCAAGGGTTTTTCATGGCGCTGAATCCATTTATGCATTCAAAAAACTATTTTAAAGAATAAAAAATCACAATTTTGCTTGAAATTGTATCATTGTATTACAGTGAAAAAGGTTATTTTGTCTATATTAGGTTAGACAATGCCGTTTTCAAATATTTGATTGGACCATAACTTGAAGGTCGTATTGTTTCCTTTGCATAATATAATGCCATGTGGATAACTGCATCACATATTTTATGTCATAATATATTAATATGTTTCCAATATTCATGCATGATTTTTAGATATTTTTGTATTGTTTTTTAATTCCAAAAAATAAAATCCTTGAAACCAGATCATATTCATGTAAATAACATATTTACAATCAATTCTTTCCCACCATAATTTAAGCAAGTCTTTACATAAAAAAATGGATAGAAATAACATGTAAATAAATATAAATTCAACATATTGAGTCGACGTTTAAAAAATGTTGACATACTATCTTTCTTACATTACACTTAATACCTACACATATCCTCTATATTGGGTTGTTGAGCGTCTCTTGGCACAATGAAGTTGTCTACTTTCAAGTCTCTATTGATGAGCTTCATGAAGAAGCTACCCCTCTTCAATTAGATAATAATTAATTGTTTGATAAATACTAGGCATTCAAAAAAATATTACAATGCCTTCTTACTACAATTGAATGAGAAGAACGAGACTACTATGGGAGGGCTTACGACATTGCAAAAAAAACCTTGAACTAGATGTCAATCAACTACATTATTTTGTGAAAAAGACTAATGTTTTTGAGTTGTTGAGCTTACCTATTACTTCTTCCACTTTTGATGATATTGATTCTAGCCTCGTTGTTTGTAAGAAGGCTAATGTTGATGTTTTTGTTTCCAACACATGCTTTATTGGTCACTCACAATATTGTTTCACCTACAAGTATTGGGTCTCATTACTAACAAAATGGGATATAGTAGAGGAGGAATTGGCAATAATTGATAAGGCATTATTGTTCTCATTACCCATAGGACATAGACATCTAGGGAAGGTCTTGGATATGACGTTTTTGATGTTTCCTCTCTACTTAGATCTAGTCCTATTGAGTCCAGGAAGGGGTTATTTGTTACAAGTAGAGTTTAAGTTGAGTTGTTGGAAGAGAAGACCATTGTTGATTGTGTCACAAAGATTGATGAGATGGATGATAATGTCATTGTAGATGAAAATATTGTTGATATATAGGGTTGTAATCATATTAGTGTGCTAGGATTTCAGCATAAGATCGAAAATTATGCCATATCATCACCATCATAAACATCAAAGAAATTTACCGAATAATCATGTTTTTTGTAAATTTGGTAGTTATGCATTGATCTCATTATAGAAATAATGTGAAAGACATTATTGTAGATGAAATTTCACTAGCGGGATTGATTATGGTTGGATTGATGGATAACCATGGAATAATTTAAACAAATGCTTAATGACTTCATATCACTATGGATGATCAGTTGTATAGTCGTGCAACATTCCTCTTATTTGTTGTTGATTGCCCTTGTAGTGGTTGAATGAGGATCTAGTAGAAATAATAATCGACCAGATTTTCAACTAGAATGTTCATCGATTGGAGTTTTCGATTAGGTTCTTTATCAACTAAATTTTGCTTGGTGTTTTCTTATTACTACTCCTTCAATTATGTTTAAAGGTTGGGGCAGTGATGATGACATAGTTTGTCTTTATGAACATAGATTACCTATTGTTTCTAAAAAAAAAATCTGGTTGATTTATCAATTAGACCATGTTGTTTTGTTGTCTAGTTGATTGGTTGACTATGACTATGCTTTGAATGGTAGTGTTGCAACTTGTTTGATGAATTGAATGACTTCCTTAATATTAATTCATTACTCGTGTTTGATCAACATTGATATTGACATTGTTCATATATATTTAGGAGTGTCGTTGTACCATGTTTGTTCAATTTATTTTTCCTTTAAGTTAAGTTATTATTGTAGTGGCTACAAGTGCCCTCCAAAATTTTGCCTATGCTTTGATTTTGGAGCCTCCCTTCAAAACCAAAATAATTCATCTCGCACTGATCTAGGTAATTGTGCTTCGACTGAGCCTTATTATTTTCATCTTTGCTTGTGTTTTCTCACTTAGTTCATTTTCTAAACCACAAGTCGGTATCTTGACTTGGTCCCTTGACAATTTCGAGCGTGCCTTAGAGAAATATGCAATTCTTGAGGGCAATTGGCCTTTCCCTTGAGAATCAGACAATCCTAATTCCTAATTAGCCTTAAGCTAGGGAATTGTGTAGATAGGAGAGGCAACCCAGAGCCACTAAGCCTAGAAATTGCGATCGTCATCAATTTTCTCGGTAAGTTTTGCTTTTCTCATATTTTTTTTGTTCTTTAGCTTGTGAGAGTGTTGTTTCACTTATTTCTTTGAACGAATGCTGGTGTTTTATTTTTGTTTATCTTGTAGAAGTGTTGCTTCAAGTTTTAGATTTAATTTCCTGAGTGTCGCATGTGTTTTCCCCTTTTTGCACCAACATTCATCATTGTAGAGACTCTCTTCACATGCTTCATTTCCCTTCATTTTAATCTATTCTTGCACTTGTTTTACATGCATGCATCAACACTTAGTCAGATCTGCACTCAACATCACATAATCCTTCAAATTTTCTTGTCTTTCAGACTTCTCATGTGCAGATCTAAGTCCCCTTGCCTGGATCTCACACTTCACTACATGCACTGTGTAATCTGGGAGCTCAAGGCCTCTAGCTTGACTTTTGGAATTGCGCAGAGCTTGTCCTGGGCTGGCTCCAACTGCACACTATGTAGTTTCAAGATCCAACCTCCCATCTTGGCCACTGAGACTCCGCAATCCGTAGCCTCTTTCGACCATGGCTCAGACTAAACTACACATTACATAGTTCCAGTCATCAAGCTTCCAAAATGGCTATTGGGACTGTGCAACGCATAATTCCCATAGTTAGCCAATGACCTCTATCAGCGAGAATCACACAATCCTTCCCATCATGAGCTCGACTTGTTGCTTGATATTTTTTTGAAGTTGCTTTTGTTTTTAAGGTAATATTTTCTAGCCATGAGTGTCCTCTTTGTCCCACGGGTATAGTAGTTGTTGAGAATCTCTCTAGCAATTAAAGTTAACATGGAATCCAAGAGAGTTGCATCAAAGGAAACCACTGAGAAAAGTATTGGGGAAGTAATTGAGCAGACACCAATGGATTTTCCAGTTTATGCAGATACTCAATTATTCATTGAGAAGGGTACAACATTGAAATGGAAACAAAAATCAAAGATACTTTCATTGAGAACTTCAAGGAATAATTAGAGGACCACCATGTTAAACTTAGTATCCAGCAGTCAGGCTTATACAAGGTTGCATGCAGGTACCCTACCTTCGCATGTGCAGATAACATCAGCTAGATTCTCTCACACACAGATGAACAGACTATGACATTGAGCAGTGTCAGTGGGAGAGAGATTGCCACCTTTAGGGTAGAGAAATTTTATCATATGTATCATTTACCTAAGCTGATGAAGCACATGGAATCACTCTTTTATGCCACCCATAGCTATGTGAATAGATAGATATTTTCAAGCACTGGGTGAAAGATTAGTTGAAGTTTAGGAAGGCACCTACCCATGTTTACAAGGAAAATTTCCTAAGGAATACTTATCAATAATTGATCATATTATCTTGAAAAATATATGGTTAAGAGAAAACAAAAACATTTCCTGAATGGTGGGTGGTCTTACTAGACTACTTGGTGAATTATGGGGGGCCTTTCAACTGGTTGGATTTGTTGGCTCATCAATTAAAGACCCATGTGGCTAAGACTCGAAATCCTCCCAAGAATGAGCAAGCAAGGTTTTACATGTTCTCATACTTACTGGATGCAATATGTTCCAACAACAATTCCCTGACATGAGCTGGACATGGACACCAAAAGAGACTGTCGTCAACATCTCTTGTAGGTTGCTTTCCAACTATAGATATCGAGGAGTGATGGAAAGGCTAACTAACTATTTTATCATCTTGTTATACAAGCTTATCTTTTAGAAAGATCCACCTTGTATGTCCCAAGAAGCAATGGAGGAAATAATAAACATTGCAAATTGATATGCCTCACCAAGTGGCACCTTCATCAGAGTGTTTGGCAGAGAGACTCCTCTGCATGTTCTATCAAGGTATGCAACTAACAAGCTGATCATGCAAGAGGTTTCATACCACCTCTCTATAGGGTTGTCAGCACGACTACATAGGAAGAAGAAAGCACCATGGCCCACTCTTCCTTTGTGGATAAGATTATACGAGATTAAGAGCTTGAACTATGCATATGTTGAGGCTAAGGAGATAGTGAAATTCAAGTTAGCACACCAGAGACTTTAATTCATATGATCCCCATGGTATTTGCAAGGAACATTGTGTTAGAGTTTACTTTCCATGGATTCACGGGGCATTTCATTGGCCAAAGGAAGACCCTTGAAGGTATTATTACAATGCCTCCAAACTCCATGAGCCAATATGTATAGAAAAACCTTGGAAGGTTGCTCTGCAGACAACAACAACTCCAGAAGCAACAACAACAATAGCATAAGGAAACAATCCAGTGAAGGACAAGGAAAAGGGGAAGGTTGTTGAGGACCCAGAGGGAGAGAAAAACTACAATATGAAGGCAAATCCTATCTTGGAGAAGGAAACTTTGGCAGTAGAAGCAAAGAGGGAGAAATGGATAAAGAGAGCAGAGCGAAGGAAAAGAGAAAAGTAGAGGCAGCAGGAAGCAAAGAGGGAGAAACAGATGAAGAGAGCAGAGTGAAGGAAAAGAGAAAAGTAGAGGCAGTAGGAAGAAAAATTGAAGTTGCAGGAGAAGGAGAAGAAGCTGAAGGAGGAACCAGATTTGAGGAGGAGAGAAAGAGAAGAGAAGAAGAAACATGGGGTACTTCAGGTAAATTGGTTTCTTTGGATTGAATTTTTTGTTTTGATCCTATTCTTGAAATTGATAGGCATGGAAATGACCATTGAGGGCCAAATATCTCCTTTCAGGTACACTTTCACTCAACAGATGAGCTCCAGCGCTCCAAGACAGGCTTTCTTGAAAACCCTAACTGACCTGGTTATGCCCTTGATAGTAAGAAAGCCTTGCCCCTTCGTCTGATGGCTGCTATAGCTCGGCTCGAGTGGCTTGGATGGTACTTTTCTTTCCATCATAGGCGAGCTACAAAGGAAAGGTGCAATGACAAAGGAAACAACGTCGATACAAAAGGATGAGCTGAAACAACCAGCAGTGGAGGAAGAGGGTGAACAAGTGGAGGCTTAGGAGCTTTCTCAGCAAATTGAGCAACTGATTGAAGTGACAGACATGGAGTTGGAACAGGAGCCATAAAGGGAAGACACTGACCTTATTCTAAGAGAACCAAAGGTCATCTCTTAGTATCCACCACCTCTAGTGTCAAAACTGTTGGGTGTGGAGCATGATTATTTAGAGGTCTTTGTTTCAACCGAATGTATACCCTAGGAAGTTTTTACACCCCTCCATGCGGGTGGGTGCGGGGGGGACTTGTCCCCCCTGTGGGGGTTCAGGGGAGCTTATCCTCCCCGGCTGGGGGGTTCGGGGGCCAGCGGTTCCGGTGGGGCTTTCGGGGGCAGCACCCCGAAGCTAAAAACAGATGTAAAATTGCCTTGTAAAAGTATAGTAATTTCTAGTCAATCTGGGCCATTCATTAGGCGGATGATTTGAACGGTAGAACTTATGTTTAGTTTAGGGTTTTTTCCCTAGAAGGAAACCCCTCTCTTTGTATGAGGGCATTGTATTGAGGCTATGTAGATGTGTATTCTCCGAGCGAGAAGAAGAGAGGTAAGATTGTGAGAGTAAACAAAGGATATTACAGTAGATCTGTTGTAGGTTGTGTCTCTTCATTTTGCTGGATAATAGAAAGGAAGGACTAGCTTTTCAGGGTGGACATAGCCTAAACTAGGTGAACCACGTATATTTGTGTCTCTCTGGTTTTATGCATTTTCTGTGTTTATATTTATGCAATATTCTATGTGTTCCATTGCTCTGTAATATATAATTTTCCAACAACTGGTATCAGAGCCGAAGGTCTATTTGGCTGATAAACTCGCAGGAGAGAAGGGTTCCTGGTTTGAGTGGGAGCAATGGCAGAAGATGGTAGGTTTAGGGTCGAAAAATTCAACGCCAAAACTACCAGCTGTGGAAGATGCAGATGGAAGATTATCTGTATCAGAGAGATCTGTACCTACCATTGAGCGGAAAGAAAAAGAAGCCGACGAGTATAATAGACACAAAATGGGATATTCTCGATAGAAAGGCACTTGGAACATTACGGTTGTGCCTAGCAGCGTCGGTAGTGTTTAATATTTCAAAGGAAACGACAACATAGGGTTTAATTTCGGCATTGGCCAAACTATATGAAAAACCCTCAGCCTCAAATAAGGTATTTCTTATGAAGCGTTTATTTAATATGAGGATGTCAGAAGGTGGATCTGTCGCTAATCATTTAAATGATTTTAACACAGTTACAAGTCAGTTAAGTTTTGTAGGGTTAAATTTTTATGATGAAGTTAGGGCTCTGTTATTTTTGTGCTCATTGCCAGAAAGTTGGAATGGCTTAGTTATGGCCATTCGTAACTCTATCTTTGGATCTAGTACTTTAAAGTTTGATGATGTTGTTGGTGCAATCCTTAGCGATGAAGTGCGATGGAAAAACTCCGGTGAGACATTATGTAATGCTTTGACTGCAGAGACTAGGGGAAGAAAAATGGAAAGAGGAAAGAGCTCTGGATATCGCAGTAAGTCATGAAAAGGTAGATCCAAGTCTAGATCAGGGATAGTATGCTGGAAATGTGGGAATGTAGGACACCTGAAGAAAGATTGCAAGTCTCAGAAGGGAAAAGAAGGAGACAGGCAATGAGAAACTAATCATGAAGCGAATGTAATAGGTGATGTGTTACAAGATGCTTTGATTATTTCTTTAGAAAATATTATTGATGCTTGGGTGGTAGATTTAGGGGCCTCATTCCATGCCACACCTAATAAGAAACATTTTCATGATTATGTTCAAGGAGATTTTGGAAAGGCTCAACTGGGTGATGATAAACCCTGTAAAATCGTTGGAATGGGTACAAACAACAAAATGGAAATTAGTGGCTATTGAAGGAGGTAAGGCATATTCTAGATTTGAAGAAAAATATGATTTCAACTGGGCAGTTGGGAGGTGAAGGTTGTGTAACTACTTTCACAAATAAAACCTGGCAGGTCACTAAAGGATCCTTGGTAATAGTGAAAGGAGAAAAGGTTGGTACATTGTATTTATGCAATGGTATTTCTAATTCTGTTAATGCTTTAACCTCTACAGGAGAAGATACAACATTGTGGCATCATAGGCTCAGGCACATGAGTGAGAAGAGGATGCAGATTCTTCACTCAAGAAATTTGTTGCTAGGTTTGAAGCATGTTGATTTAAAATTCTGTGAAAATTGTGTTTATGGAAAACAAAAGAGAGTCAGATTCCTTAAAGTTGGGAGAGAAAAGAAGAGTGAAAAATTAGAGCTTATGCATACAGATGTATGGGAACTTGCTCAGGTATCATCTCTTGGTGGCTCTCATTATTATGTTACTTTTATTGATGATGCAACCAAAAAAACATGGATTTATTGTATTCGAAATAA
>APFE031271927.1:210966-273814 GCA_000404065.3 Pinus taeda | reverse complement strand
TGCATGCAGGATTACCTTTACAGTTTTGGGCAGATGCTGTAGATACTGCTGTTTATCTAATAAACAGAGGGCCTTCAAATTCCTTGGATGGTGGTGTTCCAGAGGAAGCATGGACAGGTAAAAAGGTATACTACTCTATTTTAAAGCCTTTTGGTTGTGAGGCCTTTGTCCATATTGATAAAGAAAATAGAACAAAGCTTGAAGCAAAGTCAAAGAAATGTACCTTTATTGGATATGGTGTTAATGATTTTGGGTATCGCTTATATGATTATGAAAATCACAAAATCATTAGGAGCAGAGATGTAATATTCAATGAAAAGGTCTTGTATAAGAATCAATTGCAGGAAAAGAAACAGGAAAAAGAAAATAGAGAATACACAGTGCTTGACGATATCATAGGAAAAGTGATGGTGCCTGAGAATCATAATGATCAATAGCCAGAACAACAACCACAACAGCAACAAGCACTTCAAACACTTGAAAGTGGTGTTATAAGATCTACTAGGATAAGTAGACCGCCTGGACAATACTCTCCTTCATTATATTATGTATTGTTGATTGATTCTGGTGAACCAGAATGTTATGAAGAAGCAATGCAGGTAGAAGCTAGGAAGAATTGGGAGCAAGCCATGAAAGAAGAGATGGACTCCTTAGCACATAACCAAACTTGGGACTTAGTCAGGTTGCTTGTAGGTAAAATAGCATTGCAAAATAAATGGGTTTATAGGCTGAAGGAAGAAGATGAAGGAAAATAGAGGTACAAAGCTAGACTTGTGGTGAAGCGGTTTGCACAGAAGAAAGGTATTGATTTTGATGAAATATTTTCTCTTGTTGTGAAAATGACTTCAATCAGAACTATTCTAAGTCTAGTAGCAGTTGAAGATTTGTATCTTGAGAAATTAGATGTAAAGATAGCATTTCTCCATGGGGATTTGGAGGAAGAGATATATATGCAACAACCACAAGGATATGAGGTAAAATGGAAGGTGAAACTAGTGTGCAGGTTGAAGAAGAGATTGTATGGCTTAAAATAGGCTCCAAGGTAATGGTATATAAAATTTGACAGGCTTATGTTTGAACAAGGTTATACTAGATGTCACTCTGACCATTCTGTTTATCTCAAAAGGAAAAATGATGGCAACTATATTATATTGTTATTGTATGTAGATGACATGCTTGTTGTAGGTTATAACATGCAGGAAATAAATGTGCCCAAAGACCCAAGAAGACATGGATTATATGTCTAAAGTTCCATATGCATTAGCAGTTGGAAGCTTAATGTATGTAATGGTCTGCACAAGGCTTGATATTGCACATGTAGTGGGAGTTGTAAGCAGGTACATGAACAATCTAGGAAAGGAACATTGGATGGTAGTGAAATGGATTCTCAGATATTTGAAAGGTACCACAAATCAAGCATTATGCTTTGGTGATTCAAACATTTCTCTACAGGGATATGTTGATGTAGGTATGGAAAGTGACAGAGATAACAGGAGGAGCACTACAGGATATGTATTTACTGTAGGTGGAACAATTGTCAGTTGGGTTTCAAAAATCCAAAGTGTTGTTGCACTTTCAACAGCAGAAGCAGAGTATGTTGCTGCTACAGAGGCTAGTAAAGAAATTATTTGGTTACAAAGGTTTATGGGTGAATTGGGTAAGGAACATGATATGTGCATGTTATATAGTGATATCCAAAGTGCCATTCATCTTGCAAATAACTTAGCATTTCATTCCAGGACTAAACACATACAACTCAAGTACCATTTCATACGATCGGTTTTGGAAGATGGAGAGTTGAAGCTGGAAAAGATACACACTATCTAGAATCCTGCAGATATGCTAACAAAAGTTGTAACTAGGGAGAAACTAAGAATATGCTCAGTTTCAATTGGTCTTCAAGGATGACGATGAAGATGAGAAACAACAAGGCCCAAAGAGGAGTCATTGTCCGGCAAATGAAGCAACGATGGAGTTGCTACAATCATTCTCCAAGTGGGATATTGTTGGGTGTGGAGCATGATTATTTAGAGGTCTTTGTTTCAGCCAGATGTATACCCAGGAAGTTTGTACACTTAGTCAATCTGGGCTGTTCATTAGGTGGATGATTTGACGGTAGAACTTATGTTTAGTTTAGGGTTTTTTCTCTAGAAGGCAACCCCTCTCTTTGTATGAGGGCATTGTATTGAGGCTGTGTAATAGATGTGTATTCTTTGAGCGAGAAGAAAAGAGGTAAGACTGTGAGAGTAAATAGAGGATATTATAGCAGATCTGCTGTAGGTTGTGTCTCTTCATTTTACTGGATAATAGAAAGGAAGGACTGGCTGTTCGGGGTGGACGTAGCCCAAACTGGGTGAACCATGTATATCTATGTCTCTCTGGTTTTATGCGTTTTCTGTGTTTATATTTATGCAATATTCTATGTGTTCCATTGCTGTGTAATATATAATTTCCTAACAGAAACCAGTGCTAAGTGAGCGAGGAGATATTGTTCTCCTTAATGACTATTCGGTCATGGATGTGTACAATCTATCATTTGATGAGTTGCAAAAGAAGATTGTACAGGTGCAGAGGAATAACTTTCTGGATGATCGTGCATCACTTGCATTCATCAAGGAAAGGGTGATAGTGTCATACACTAGGAAGCACCCAACTACCTTTGTCGAAGCGAGCTTGGCCTATGCAGGAGAGAAAAGCTCAAATGTCAAGTACCTGATGACCAAGAATGAACAACTAGAAAAGAACTTACAGGTTGTTAAGCAAGAGGTAGAACAACTCTGACCATCAACGCATAAATTCATTTCCTCATTGGGGGAAATGAGGACCATGATACTTGTTGAAGTATCAACACTTGAGGGTACCATGTGGAAGCTCTGTGATAGATTTTTGACCGTTCATAAAGAAGTTGTCCGTGTGCATGGCCTACAACAATGGAGAAAAGAGTTTTTTCAAACTCTCAAGAACATGCATGATGCCATCGCCCATGTACAAGAGTGGACAATGCATTACAAAGGGGTTACGCTTCTCTTAGTAAAGAATATGAAGCCACAGGTAGAGATGGAGAAGGCAAAGGTTTGAATGTTGATCCAGAACTAAGAGCAGCTCGCCCCATTCATTAATAGCATACAAGCCTCATATGTGTGGTTGTACAATAGTTTGGATGTCATGGTGAGAAAGCACAAGTTCCCATCAATCAGTTCCCTCACTAATGCTAAACCCAAGAACCAAGTCTGGCTAGAGATTGATGAGTACATGGAGCAGCTAAGATGAGAGACCACTAGGGAAGACTTGGATCTAAATGTACAGAACATGCAGAAGTACATCGATGGTCCTATCAAGGTCAACACCATATTGATAATGCTTCAAAATTAGTTGGATACAAGTTCCAAGACCATATACCCAGATTCCATGGAGGCAAGAGTCCACTTCCAAAAAGACACCATCAAAAAATTCAGGGACACTATAACACACTAGCAAGCTTGGTACCAATATGTGATCGAGAAGCACCAAGTGGACGTTGTTGAGTTGGACTTTCCCCAAACTTCAGAATCATAGTGTTGTTTCTTGTTAGGTTGTCTTTATCCTATTTTGTCTTATATGGTTACACATGGAAAATGTAATATTATTTGTAAGTGAAATTCCAAGTGTAAGTAGTTGAATGTGAAAATTCATCATGTTATGTAATGAGTTACTTGTAAAGAAGTTCAAGAGTCATGAGGGAAATCAAAGAGTCATAAAGGGGAATGTCAAGGGTCACCCCACCCTTTGTTATAAATAGAATGTCATAATTCATAGAAAAAGCTTTTGGGAGCCAAGCTTTTGGCTAGGCTTAGGCTTAGAAAAGGCTTGGGAGTATTGTGAAGAGCCTTGGCTTCTCCTTAGTGTAAAGCGAGTATACTTATTTGGAGTAGTAGGTGTTCTTGACTGTAATGTTCCATTATTGGGGCTAGTGGTCATCAATGGTGTATGAATGGATGGAAATTTTACTTATAATAATAATATCAGGGCCAACATGCTTTCATGCATATGTTGTTAAGGTAGTTGGACTATTCTGGTTGCTTAGCAATGTTGCTATTTAACTTATGCCTATTCTTATGAACTGATTTGTATGCATTTGTACGAATAATGTTGAATGTGTGTTGTTTTATTAACTCATCACTTTAATTTGTGGACTATTCTTCATCTTAGCTTGTGATGTCATTTCGCTCATGTGTTCCTTTCAAACTACGTACTATTACGGGCTTCTAAGGGGCGCACTTTAGTTTCCCCTCTATGTGTTAGAATCTTCATGCATCGCACTTGACTCTTCACAGGGTTTCACACTTTTTCTCACCCAAAGTTATCATGATTTCCTCTATGCGCTACTGTGGTCAAGGCATTACACTACCACCCACTGCTGGGACTCCTACTCCAAACGATGTGAGGTCTAGTTGGGACTTCATATCAGGGACATCCCATGAATGTTGGCAAGTCCAACACCATCAACATTTCTGGCACTAGAAGGAGGGCCATATGACTTTCTACACATATTTCATGACCTCTGTCCAAATCATAACCCCAACATGTTTTTCTAACTTTCCTGATTTTGAAGTGTCAATGGGCATTTTAGTTGACATGTCCAGATGTAAGTTCAATGGTGAGGATGGAACAACCTTGTTTAGGCGCACAATTTCTTTTGTTGGCTTTTGTGACAGGCATGATCTACTATCTGATGATATTGCCTCTGGTTTGTTTTCTTTCACATTTGAAGGGTGTGCAAAGAAATGGTATCACACATTTCCTAAAGATTCTATACACCCTTTTGAGCACTTGTTTAGAGAATTATGCCATGCTTTTGTTCTTTACAATCGTAAATCCATTAATCAATAGATCTTAAAATTGCAAAAATCACCTAATGAATATATTTATGATTTTCACGATAATTTTCTTCACTATTATTATGAATTTATTAAAGATGAAGTTGAATCGGAATTTTTGGATGAAATATTTCAATATCTTGTTCACATTTCTGAGAATCCACATGAGTTAGAATCTTTCGAACCTCTCCCAACATACCTCGATCTTAGAGCTTCTAAATCTAAGATGGAAAAGGTTGTTGTCCCAAGTGACACTTCATCCCCTTCTCATTAAATAGCTCTAGCTCTATAGGTTGAGGTGGAAGAAGTTGAGAATCCACTTGTTGATCTATCACCATCTCCTCCTACCCCACCTGCTCAATATTTCTACACAGGTTTGGACTGTAACTCTGATGGTTATCATATGGTCTTATCTCCTCATCCTTTATCCTTTGGTCCCTTTGATCCTCCATATTTTGGTATGTTTTGTTCATCCATCTCGGACCTCACATGTGATGTTTACGAGGATCAAGTTCTAGATAGAGTTGATGTTGAACAGCCAACCTACGATATAATTTTTGATGAGTATGTGTGTGAATCTGAACAAGAATCTACGGTGAAGGATGACCTCCTTCTGTCTACACCTTGTCCGCTTTATCCTGACATCTTTCCACAATTCTTCCACTTCTGTTCCATCTTGTGAAAATTCATTTCCGAATGTTTCTACCTCCGATCATTTGATGAACACGTGGAATGCCAGTTTTTCATTGTTTGGCAGGGAGGACAAATCTATCTTCCTTGATCCTCCCAATCTCTCATCTTACCTTTCCAAAAACATAGAGGGTTAAATTTATCATTTTTCATCATCCCCTCTGTATGATTCGTCAAACCATGATGATGTCTCCTTCTATCATCCTGAACTTCCTGATCATGGCTGTCGTGATCTTTTCATCTGTTCATCCAATCACGATTTTGACTTATCAACTGTTGATCTTTTCAAACCACCGGACTTTGATGATATATCTTTTGATGAATTGGAAACTCCTCAAGTTGTCGAGGCACTTCAGCTTGAGTTGATGTTTATGTTAGGTTCTCGTAGCCTTGAGGTTAGTTCCACTTCTAATCAGAAATTTGTTGAATCTTTCCAGCCTCCTCATCACTCTGTTTTTTACACTGAAAATCAATCTATTTCACAGTTTTTACATCCTCCACCAGAATCAAACAATCCTATTGCTCAAGCATTGTAGGATTCGTACATAGAAATCATTGTTGTGAAATGGAATATTTCTTCTTTCTTTATGTTTTCTCATTTTTCAAGTTCAAAGGTGTGTACATGTTTTCCTTTCACTCGCAATGTTTTGGGACACCATGACACATTCACAGAGTGCCTTTCATGTGATTTTCATTCTTACTTTTTTGTGGACGCATTCAAGCTTCAAACATATTGGTTTGCATTGTTTCATATTTCTTGTTGGTTGGTTTGCTTGTATATCTTTCTTGTTGACCATGCCCCCACCTACATGAGCTAACCAATGCGTCGATGGCTCCATTAGAAGTATCACTTTATGTGAGTTGGCCTACGTTTTTCTTAGGTTAGGAGTAGGAGTAGTGTTTGCTTTTCTTATTTATTTACTTTTTTTTACTTTTTCCTGCTTCTTTCGTTTGTTTGTTTGCTTTTGCACCTATAGGTTAGTTTTCGCATGAAACCGTGTTGGGATTCTTAGATAAGCAAGGTGAAATCCAAGAGGAACTTGTACATCTATCAACACTTGGTTATCTATATATTCCCTCTCTTTGTGAGAATATTTGATTTCTTCTAGTTGATGATACCCTAATGGAAAATACGTTCCTTTCAGAGAGAGTCATCGTGAAATCATGATGCTTGAGCTCTTGACTAGTACTGCCTACTCTAATCGGTTTTCTATTTTCGTTTAACCTTTGTCAACTCAGTCAAGTAGAGTAAGGAAAGGGGGAAAGCTTAACAAGTATGTCAGAGGTATATATAAATATCCTTCTCTAAAGGGACAACCTCTTATGCTCTCAATAATTCAGCATTCCTCTTCTACCTCATGTCATAAATAAGTACCAATGCATAGTTCTTTGAAGAAAAAAAAAATTGAAGGGTGAAAGAAGAGAAAGGATTCCTGCAAAGAGCTTAAGCAAGTAACTCTGTCAGGGTATTGTCCAGGCTCACTGGAAGGAGAGAAATTCTTGTGTTCCTGAAGTGACTCCATTAGGGCACTATCCAGGCATGCTGGTAGCGAAGCAACACTATAGATGAAACTAAAAATCTATTAGTCTATTTTACTTGTGCATCTATATACCCCTCATCCCTAATTGAAATAACTCAGTTTGACTTGGCCATAAGTGTGCTTCCAATAAAGAGAATGGGGGGGTACTAAATCTTTAACTCAAGATAAGTGAAGAAGTTATGATAATCGAAGAACTGAACAATACTTCTACAAGAGTTAGCCTCATTTTGCATGGGACAAGGTCCATACAGAGAGCTAGAGTTCTACCAGTGTGTCGGCAATGTTGTAGCGACTACAACCACCCTCCAAATTGTTTCCTATGCTTTGATTTTGGAGCCTCCCTTCTAAACCATAGTAGCTCAACTTGCACTTATCTAGGTACTTGTGCTTGGACTGAGCCTTATTATTTTCATCTTCGCTAGTGTTTTCTCACTTAGTTCATTTTCTAACCGAAAAGTTGATCTCTTGACTTGGTTCCTTGACAGTTTTGGGCTTGCCTTAGAGAACTACGCAATTCTTGAGGGAAACTGGCCTTGCTCTTGGGAATTTAATAGTCCTAACTGCCAGTGAGCCTTGAGATTGGAAATTGCAGAGAGAGGAGAGACATCCCAGAGCCAAATAGCCCATAAATTTCGTAGACCCCATTGTGCCCAGAAAGACCCCACTGTGCTCGAAAACTACGTAGTGCATGAGCCAGAGCGTTTCCTAGCCCTTCCTAGAACTACACAATCTTTATGGGCAATGAATGGAAGTTTTTCCCAAAAAAGAAAAAAAGAAAAAAAGGAAAAACATCCCTAAAAAATAGGGATCTATTTTTAGAAACTGAATAAGTTACTTGATTTATTTTTAGAAATTGATGCAAGTGCCGCTTTTCCTTGATTTTAGGCATGCGTGTCTGTTGATGGTGCTGGACCCACCAACATGTCAAGGGGATATCCCCGGTAAGAAGTCCTAATTAGACCTAAAACCGTTTGGTGTAGGAGTCCCAACAGTGGGTCATATGGTAATGCCTTGACCATTGTTTTGCGCAGAGGAAAGTAAGATAACTCTGTTGGTAGCAAGGGTGTGACAGCTATTGTGAGTCAAGGAAGGTGGATGAGAGGTTCTAACACAAGTGGGTTGAGATGAGTGTGCCCCTTGGTAACCTATAATAGTAATCTGATGGGAAGGGAACACACGAGCAAAGATACATCATAAGCTGGAAAGCAAGTTAGCAGCAATCCAAAGTGATGATTAAACCAACAACACATTTTAGAAGGATTCATACATACTCATACAGAATATTCCATGCATGCATGCGTAAGAAAGAAAATACATATGCCATTTAGAGTAAACAAGATAGTTGGAATACAATACAACATATGCATGAAACGTGGTGGCTCTTATTATATAAAGAAGTGTAAGTTCCAATCATACAATACATCCATGTCCAACCAGTAGCTACAATAGTGGAACGTTATAGCCACATCTGCCTGCTCCTCCCAAGAGATGTACTAGCTTAGTGCAATGGAGAAGCCAAGGTGCGTTACAATACTGGCCAAGCTCTTTCCAAGATAGTCTTATTAGAAGCTTGGCTGACCAAAAACCTATACAATGAGTTATGAGGGACTATTTATAGCAAAGGGTGGGGTGACCCTTGACATTCCCCTTTGTGACAGTTCAACTACCCTCATGACTCTTCACCTACTCTATGACTAATAGATCCAACTATTGACACTTGACTTACACTTGACATGAATTAACATTATAATGCACATGTACCCATGTGAACAAGATGGCTTTAGCAAGCCATGCTAGACATCACTCTGACTTAGACAACCATGGAAGTCCAACTCCTCAACATATTCATGTTGATTGATAGTAACATACTAATGCCAAGATCGGTAGTCCTTGATGGTGTCTGTGTGCTCTGCAGTGACATTCGTCTAAAACCTGACTCTTGCCTCCATAGTGTCCCAATTACACTACTCCGGCTCCTTTGTCCAACTTGTTTGAAAGCATGCACATCATTGTCTTCAATGTGGCTGTACCAGCTACATAATTTTTCATGATGTCTACACTGATGGGCAAGTCTGAGTTGGTGGCAATGCGCGTTAACTCGTTGAAGTATGAGTCAAGCTCTAGTCGGACCTGTTTCTTTTTCTTCACCTGGGTGAGATTCCCAATTGATGGGATCGCATGTGTGCGCACCACAACATCCATACTCTTGAATAATCATGCATGGGAAGCCTGTATGCTAGTGATGAACTACAGGAGCTCTTCATAATTCTAGATCTCAATCTGAATACATGCCTTCAGCTCGACTACATTGGACCTCGTCATCTTAGGCAAGTGAAGTGGGGCTCCCTTGTACTTCATCTTCCATGTTTGCATGTCATCAATATTAGTATGTAAGTTCATCAAGGTATGTTCTTTTCTAGAACATCGTTGCTGCCATCTGTTGAGATGGATGACTGCCTTGTGCAAGGTACCAAACTTGGAGTACAAATCTCACATAATTGTGTCAAGGGAAAATACATCATCTAGTATTTCCTTCTTCAGTTTAGATCGGGCGGACATTGCCACCAAGTCTCCTCCTTGCTTGGTCATTTGTAGTTCCTTCGAGATTCACTCATTCTCAGCTATCAGAAAGCGAACACTTGAACTAGTGGCTTCGGCATACATCTAGCTATATCGGCCAAGGCAGCTAGATTTTTGTGTACATCAGTCACGATCACTCATTCTTCAACTTGCACAGGAGATGTATGATCCTCCGAAGTTGACACTCTGCAAGACTACACAACTCTATAATGAGATTCGTCAATTGATATGTTGTGCATCTGTCCTTCTGGTTGATCACCAAGGATCTCAGTCTCCTTGGTCATCCAAGACTTTCTCATCATCTGGATACATTGAATTGGATGACTTGACCTCTTTATGGTGAGGCATGAGATCGGTGTCCTGTTCCAACTCTCATTGCTCCATGTCTTCATCCAACTGTTGAAGTGTTTGTTCTATCTCATTAGCGAAGCCTTGCTCCTGTGATGGTTCACTTGTTCGCCTAATGCCGGTTGTTATGATGAATCAACTACTTGTACGGGAGTTGCTTCATTTGTTTGCACATTTTGCACCCCCTACTGTATCTACTACTGTTGTGCTTCACTCTCCTATTTATGCAGCTCTTGTTCCTTTTGGAGTTTCTCCCTCAGCTCATGTAACTCCTTCTCTGCTTCTTCCATTCTCTTTTTATCCCTCTACCTTCACACGATTAGCTTGTCATGTTGGTGCCTCTTTGCCTCTATATATTTAGTTGCTTGTTCTACAAGTGGATCTACTCGAAACTTGCAGATTTTCTCCTTCTTCATGCGATCGATAATCTTCCTCTTACCTTTTTCGTGCACTGGTATGCTTGCCTTTGCTGCCACTGCTGCTACTGCTGTTGTTGGTGCTCTCTGTGATGATGCTTCATGTTTCTTTGCTAACCAATCCACCACAAAACTGACCTGTTCATTGGGTCTGGAGAAACTGTAGCAATATCTACATGGGTCCACCTCAGCCCAATGAAATACCCTGTGGATCCAGTTGAACTAAACTATTGTGAAATGATCATCACAATGCAATGTGGGTCATGCAGATTGTAGCTTTGGAGGTCGAGTAGGTACTTCTTCATCTTCTCTACTTCGACATCTGCTTACTTGATACTCCGATCTCATATAACTGAATCCGCAATAGAAGAGCGGGTCAAGGCGCCTTCTTCTTCTACCCAGATGTGATATTCTACTTCCTGCATGACAAGTACGTCCAAGGAAAACTTCGGTAGAACATGTAGAGTCTTCTCCACGTTGAACATTCAGATGAAGGTGTTGGATGGTGAGGCATATCAAACTGTAATGCCTATCAATGCCTCCATCGCTTCCTTTGACATGAAGGGCGAATCCTGTTTGAATATCATCTTGTACACAGGGGTGAAAAAGTGATCAGACAACTGTCTGGTTACTCCTCTAAAGCTACATTCAGACAACAACTTGAAATATGTTTTCACAACAATCTCCACCAGTGACCATGCCCACTCCAAACCCGGGAACTAATGTCGGGCATAGACTGCATCTAATATATAGGCGGACATGTAAATGTCTGCATGCATACCTATGGGTGGCTATTGAGCCTTTGTTACATGTTCCTTCAGCTGATGAGCCAATATGTCGGACCAATTACATGGTTTTCCTTCTCTAGCCAGTTGGTCTAGTGTGATCACCCAACTCTATGGGAAGGTTTCCGTGCTTGCTTGGCCATATAGTTGACATGCAAATATGACCAAGTATTGGTACACCTTCTGCAGTATCTTTGCCTTGTAGATTAGGTTGGGTGTCAACCTGAATCGAGCTGGATCCTTTACCCAATTCTTCAGAATGTCTTTGGAGTTAGCACTATTGTTCGGCAAGCTGAATGGAGTCTTCATGACAGTCACGATCCCCAACATCTGATACATCTCATCATAATATCATGCCGAAAAGGTCATAAGCTTCATCCCACTGACATTTTGCAAGGTCATCATCTTGAGATTAGTGTGAGAGACGATCTAGTGTATCATGTCAGCGCATGGGAACGCGGGGTATCTGCATGCAATCTGGTACAAGCCAAACTTGTGAATGTTCATGTACACATGACAATGTTTGAGGTTTTCCTCAAAAGTGCTTGCAAATGTTTCATTGACCTCTTACCACTTCAGTTTGATGTCCCTATCTAGATACAAGTTTGTATCTTCATAGATTGGTAGACTTGAAGGCACTCGCTCAACTACTGCTCCAGCTGCATTTCCATCAGTGTCCTGTGATCTTGCTCTCTTGGAGGACATTGATCTGGTACTACTAAGAGGCGAATGAAAACCTGAAAGATCTGGAGACAACAAAAATGCATGGCAAGAAATCTGTCAGCAAAAACCAAAGAAAATTCGGGGAATGACACAACACACACTTGGGAAATTGATGGACAAGGTTGCACAATTTATTTTAGAGGCTAGGTGAATGGCTACCGGAACTACATAAAAGGCAGTCTGGGTTGTTTGGGAGGCAATACTAGCTGCTAGATCTACGCAATGTGCAATCCACACTGGCTGCTGGCTGTTGGATTGCACAATGCGCAATTCCAACTGGGAGTGACTGCAGGCTCAGGGATTGCAATGCGCAATTTTCTGGGCTAGAAATCATTGTCCCTAAGAAATGCAAAAAACACTCCTGGAGGACAGTGCTGGGAAGAAATGCATATTTTTGGAGAGGAAGGGAGAGCCTTCCTTCCCCATATTGCGCAATGTTGTCTCAGTGAAGGTAGAGTCCGGGCCAAGGTTGTCCCGACTCGCCCAAGGGAAAATGAAAGAAAATATGATAGTGAATGCATGGTGACACTAAGTGAAAGAAGAAGTGATTGACAGTGCATGCAAACATGAATGAGAAATTCAGTAAACATATCAACATGCATGTGGGTGAAGCAAGTCTCCGAATCAATGACCATTTGTGAAAAACAGTTTCATGCATGTGATAGTAGTGAGATATCAACAAAAACTAAAATAGAGCTAGGAAAAGCTAGTATACATGTAAATGACAACAACCATTCAAATAAATCAAGCAAACAACACTCACACAAGCAAATACACAAAAAGTGACAAAAATGATGAAAAAGACAAGTTGAGGCCACTTACCTATGAATAGCTGAGCCAGATGTGTCGAAGAGTCATGGATGTGTTGTGGGATGTTAGAGCTCCAAGATCGATGTGAAATAATGAGCTTTGATGTGTCGAATAAATAAGTTTTGAGCTCATGACGCGCATGCCACAAATATTGGAAAAAGCGACACTTGGAGGAAAGTTTCTAAAACAACTTTGCATGTAACCTCCAGTTGCTAAAAATATCTCCCTGAATAATGGGATGCCTTTTTCATGTTGCCTTTTTCTAGTCCAGGAAAAATCAAGCTATGTGTGCAAGTCAAGTTTCCTTGGTCTTGGGTGGAACTGGTCAACCAAACTGCTCATGCATGCAGCTGCTCAACTGCTTGAAGTAAATGCACATTTCTGGCTAGGAGTTGGGCTGGCTACCCATGAAATTTACATAATATCTGGGAAGAGTAGCTGACTGCTACCTAGATTTGTGCAAATTTTGGGATGAGCAGGCTTGCTGGGGAAAATTGCGCAATTTTCACTGTGAGTGTTGACTGGAAGAATTGTGCAATTATGGAGCCCAGTATGTTGCCAGATAGGATTGCGAAATTTCTGCAGGTAAGGTTGGTTTTCCTTTAGAAATGCACAATTTCTTGGGGGAACTGCTTAGCTTGAAGCTGGACCGAGTTTGGGTGATAAGCCTGTGAGGGGAATGCATTAAGCTGTGATCGACACGCTGCCTTTGTACAAGCAAAATGCTGAAGCTTTTGTACTTCACAAAGCAAGACAAGGTGCTACGAAAGGTTGGTAAGGGGGCTCCAAAATGAAGCTAAGCAAAAATTTTGGAGGTTGGTTGTAGCCACTACAACAATTGGCGACACATTGATAGAACTCTAGCTCTTTGAATGGAAATTTTTTATGAAAAGCAAGTCTAACACCTTTGTAAGTATTGTTCAATTCTCACCTCATCTTGTTTTCACACTAGCTTGATTGTACGATGTAGCATCTGCCAAACTCTTGGTCGATTGACACACATTCCAAGCTAAGGCAAGACAGTTGTTTCAATTGGGGTTGAGGGGTATATTGGTGCATAAGCAATATAGTCATTAGAGTCTTAGTTTCATCTCTGGTGTTGCTTCGCTGCCAGCAGTCCTAGACAGTACCCCGACAGAGTCACATAGGAACACAAGAATGGCTCCTTTGTTAGTGAGCCTGGTCAGTACCCCGACGGAATTACTTGCATCACTTCCTTGCACAGAAAGCCTTTCTCTTCTTTCACCTTATTCATTTTCATTTTGGATTTTTTGACATTGTCATTTTTTCATAACTATGCATAGCACTTATTCATTTCAGAGGCAAAAGAGGGGTCCCGACTTATTGAAAGAAAAAGAGGTTGTTCTAGCAGAGAAGTAGTTTATTGTATCTCTGACGAGCTTGTTAAGGTTTTCCTCCTCACCTTACTCTACTTGATTGAGCTAACAAGGGTTAACCCAAAAACAACCGACTAGAGAAGGTGACACTAGTTAGCATGCAAGCATTGTGTTTTCACCAAGGTTCACTTCGAATAGTATGTATTTTCCTTCGACGTATCATGGAACAAAATTAACAAGTTCTTCATACAGATGCAAGAGGATAGATAACCAAGTAGTGATAGCTGTACAAGCCCTCTTGTAATTCATCCAGCTCGTTTCAAGAGTCATACATGGTTTCATGTGAAACTAACCTATGAATGAAACAAGCAAACTAACAAACAACAAAGAAAAGCAAGAGCAGAACAAAAGCGAGAGCAAAGCAGGTAAGAAAACAAGCAAGAAAGAAAACAAACAAACAAACAAACAAAAGCGAGTAAACAAGCATGCAAGCAAACTGACTAAAAGCAAACACTACTCCTACTACTAAACTAACGGTGCATGGGGCTAATCACGTGAAGTGATACTTCCAATGCAGCCACCGATGCATTGGTTGACCCATGTTTGTGAAGGCTTGGTCCATGAGCAACCCAGTTGTGTAAACCAGCAAGCAAGAAAGATATAACAATGAAGACAACCACACTTCATGTTTCAAAGTGTCCATAAGACTTAAGTGAATGCAAGTGCATGACGAGTAGTCCATGGACTTATCATGGTGGTGTGTGACACTTTGAAGCATAAACACACTCTTGACTATGACATGCAAGCAAATGAAAGAAACAAAGATAACTTGCATCATGAACAAGTGCTTACAATGTAAGATTACTCCAATGCATGAGTGATGGGATTGTGTAGTTCGAGGGGAGGAAGTATGATCTATGTGTGATATTGATCTTCAATGCATACAGATGAGTGATGAGGAGCCTTGGGTGTTTGAAAAGTTTCATGATCGGAAGTGAGACTAACCCCAAGAGAGCGAGGGCCTGACATAACCATTTACTCGGGTTGAAGTGCCTTGACAATCTTGGGTGTTTCAAATTCATCATTAGGTAGATCATCATAAACTGGTGGCTTCGAAAGGTCAACTATGATAGAATCATGATCATGATCAAATATGGGAGTAAATGGATCACAACCACCACGATTAGAAAAATCAATGATTTCATCGGCATCCTCAATCAAATAGAGGGGTAGATGAAAAGTGAACAAACTCATCCTTTGTGCTTCCGGAAAAGGCAGATGAAATATCAAGTGGATTTTCAATGAATAACTTACCCTATCCATTGTTGAATAATAGACCAACATCTGGTGAGTCCTGCGAGTGATCAACAATGCGCGCATCCATGGATGAAGGCACACATGCAAAATAATGGATGGCAGGTTCACCAAATATGTTAGCAAAGAATAGAGGGGTCTCAGATGGAAGGGAGTAATCCTTTGTCGAGTGTTGATGCTTAAGATCCCACTCATACTCTTCATGAATGGAAACGCATGTTGGTTGTGCAACACAAACTCATTCAGTTGCTTTTTCCTTGTTCACAACAAGTGAAGTGTCTGGAATGGAAGAACACAAGACAATATCATTCGGAGGAACAATCGAGTGCAAAGATGGAGGTCGTGGAATAGAATGCGTATGGGAACTTGAGGGACTCACAACCAACATTGCCCGAAAATTGAGTGAAGTGATGCTATGAGGATGTGCAAGATGAACAAGTGAGTGAGCATGATCCTCAACATCACTCGACAGTGGTGGAGTTGTTGAATGAGGGGATGGCGGACAGTCGGTCGATACAGTGACCGCATCTACATGAGATTGCACAACTCCATCAGTGAAGACTGTTGAGCGAGGCTTGATTTCAAGCTTCTTCTTGGGATGGGAAAATTTCTTAAGGAAATACTCAAACTGGTCCCAAAGATAGGCAAATTTCATCTGGCTCTTCGAAGCTTGAAACTGCAAGTCACGAAAGCACTGCCAAAAATCCATGATCGATTCATGCGAAGCCTTTTGTTGATGTAATAGTTTTCGGTCAAGATGGTTTGGATCAAAATGATATAAAGTGTCTTCAATGATATCACAAAAGTGCTTAAGTGAGTGGACATTGTCAGCTGGTAGCCTACACAACCATCGAAGTGGAGATTCACGAAGTGTGTATGCAAGCATCAAGTTGGCGTGTTCATCAGAACATCCATCTTGCTCATGAAGCATGGAAAGAGAGTCATGTAAGTACTCATGCCAGGCCACTTCACCTTAACCATCATATGTGTAAGTGGACAAAAGATTGAAAAAATCCATAGTGATGGTGACATCTTCATGATTTGAAAAACATCGCAGAGGGAGAAGAGTGCAAGAATCCATGAAAGATATGCAAATGTTCAAAACTGGTTGAGGACACAACTTGTTAGCTAGCCTCTTTCTAGCGCTATAAACGTTGACGGTGCTGGAGTCACCAACATGTCAAGGGGATCTCCCTAGTAAGAAGCCCCAATTAGACCTCAAACCATTTGGTGTAGGAATCGCAGTAGTGGGTTATATGCCTTGACTGCAATTTTTCACAGAGGCAAGTAAGATAAATCTATTGGTAGCAAGGGTGTCACAACTATAGTGAGTCAAGGGAGGTGCATGAGAGGTTCTAACACAAGTGGGTTGAGATGAGTTCGTCCCTTTGTTATAGATCCATTTGGGCACATCAATCCCAACTTACAGATCAATACTATTAGGGCTCATCAACTCCTAACTCAGTTGTTATATTCCCTAAAGAATTCAACCTTCATAATGCCTAGCTTCCCAAGAAGTTTCATAATGAAAATCATCCAGAAACCACCTCTAAGTAGATCAGCGTAGGTAGGTCTTCATTAGGGTGCACTGCAATGCAAACCATACACTGACAGGGTGCTACGCAGTGCACTTGGTCCCTCTTTGGCCTATATTGGGTGAATTTCTATTGGGGTTTGAAAGATTCCTTATCCATTGGATGCCTCTAGAAGTTTCTCAAACCTATCTACTCCTTTGAGCTCGTATTTGGATGAGGAAGGGAGTTAAGGAACATCAATCCCTTATCCCTTCCTCCATGGAACTAAATTCTAAGTTTGGGAGGGTATTCATTATCACCATTTATGGCATAATTTCCTTCATTCACCTATAAAAAGATCACTCATTTAAGTGATCAGGGGCTGGAAATTATTGAATTATAGGGAGATGTTGTTAGTATGAGACTTGATTTGATTTCAAGTATTGTAATGATGTCAAATTCTCTTGCTTGTTATGAGGAGAGGATGGGATTGAATTGGAGGAGTGATGCTGAATCGAGCAATGGGTTGTAACTCTTCCTTTTACTAATAAAGTGTTCAAAGATTTTTCCATATGCTTGTGTTATCCATTAATGCTTTCATACGTATATCATTATTATCATATGCTATGATTCCAAGTTATGTTTAGTCAATAGATCATTATTATCATATGCTTTGATTGGTTGTTGTCTTCTATCTATGTGCAGGTACTCTTCAAGCGGATTAAGTACAAAGATGAGTGACAGAATCGGTCAAGGAAGATAAGAAGCAAGCAAAGGCTACAGGTAGGCTTCTTTGGCTCTTATTTAATCTATTGATCATAGGAAAAGTAGAGAATTCTTTAAACTGTTGTTCTAGACTTAGCTACTAGTCTAGGGATTTAAGCATTTCCGTAGACACTAAAACTTCCCAAAACACCCTTGGAAACCTGTAAAAGGGAACACATGAGTAAAGATACATCACAAGCTGGAAAGCAAGTTAGCTAGCAATCCAAAGTGATAGTTAAACCAACAACACATTTTAGAAAGATTCATACATACTCATACAAAATAGTCCATACATGAATGTGTAAGAAAGAAAATACATATGCCATTTAGAGTAAACAAGATAGCTAGAATACAATACAACATATGCATGAAACACGCTGTCTCTTATTATATAAAGAAGTGTAAGTTCCAGTCATACAATACATCCATGTCCAACCACTAGCTCCAATAGTGGAAAATTACAGCCACATCTGCATGCTCCTCTAAAGAGATGTACTAGCTCCATGCAATGGAGAAGCCAAGGCGCGTTACAATACTATCCAAGATCTCTCCAAGATAGTCTTATCAAAAGATTGGCTGACCAAAAGCCTATACAATGAGTTATGAGGGACTATTTATAGCAAAGGGTGGGGTGACCCTTGACATTCCCCTTTGTGACAATTCAGCTACCCTCATGACTCTCACCTACTCTATGCTTGTTACATCCAACTATTGACACTTGACTTACACTTGGCATGACTTAACATTACAATGCACATGTACTCATGTGAGACAACATGGCTTGAGCAATCCATGCTAGATATCACTCTGACTTAGACAACCATGGAAATCCAACTCTTCAACATCTTCATGTTGATTGATAGTGACATACTGATGCCAAGATTGGTAGTCCTTGATGGCCTCCATAGCATCTGGGTACACTTCTCGAGCTCCTATGTCCAATTCATCTTAAAACATGCACATCATTGTCTTCAATGTGGCCGAACCAGCTACATACTTGTGCATGATGTTTACACTCATGGGTAAGTCTGGGCTGGTGGCAATGCACATCAACTCGTTGAAGTACGAGTCAAGCTCTAGTCAGACATGTTTCTTTGTCTTCACCTAGGTGAAAGTCCCAAGTGATTGGATCGCATGTGTGCACACCACAACATCCATGCTCTTGAATACTCATGCATGGGAAGCCTGTATGCTAGTGATGAACTATGGGAGCTCTTCATAATTCCAGATCTAACTCCGGATATGTACCTTCAGCTCAACCGCATTGGCCCTCATCATCTTAGGTGAGTGAAGTGGGGCTCCCTCGTACTTCATCGTCCATGTTTGCATGTCATCAATAGAAGCATGCAAGTTAATCAAGATACATGCTCTTTTAGAACATCATTGTTGCCATCTATAGAGATGGAAAAATACCTTGTGCATGATACCAAACTTGGAGTACAAAGCTCGCATAACTATGTTGAGGGATAATACTTCATCTAGTATTGCTTTCTTCAGTTCAGCTCGGGCAGACATTGTCACCAAGTCTCCTCCTTGCTTGGGAGTAGTTTCTTTGCCATTTTCTCCTTCTCAGCTATCAAAAAGTGAACACTTGAGCTAGTGACTTTGGCATACACTCTGGTTGTGTCAACTAAGGTAGCTGGATGTTTGCATACATCAGTCACGATCACTCATTCTTCAACTTGCGCAGGAGATGTATGATCCTCCGGAGTTGAAATTCTGTGAGATTGCACAACTCTATGATGAGATTCGTTAAATGTGATGTTGTGCATCTCTCCTTCCAGCTGATCACCAAGGAATATCTCAATGCCTTGTTGGTCATCTGAGACTTGCTCATCATCTGGATATATTGAAGTGGGTAAGTCGACCTCTTTGTGGTGAGGCAAGAGGTCGGTGTCCTGTTCCAACTCTCGTTGCTCTATGTCTTCATCCAACTATTTAAGTGCTTGTTTTATCTCATGATCAAGGTCTTTCTCCTGCAGTGGTTCACCCTGTTCGCTTGATGCCAGCTGTTCTGATGAATCAAATACTTGTATGGGCACTGATTCATCTATTTGAACATGTTACACCCCATACTGTATCTGTTGCTGCTACTGCACTTCCCTCTCCTGTTTGTGGAGCTCTTGTTCCTTTCAATATTTCTCCCTCAACTTATGCAATTCCTTCTCTGCTTCTTCCATTCTTTTCTTATCCCTCTGCCTTCACATGACTCGCTTGTCATGCTGGTGCCTCTTTGCCTCTATACCCATAGTTTCTTATTCTACAAGTGGATCTTCTCGAAACTTACAGCTTTTCCCCTCCTCCATGTGATCGACAATATTCCTCTTACCTTTGTCGCACACAAGTATGCTTGCCTTTGTTGCCACTACTATTAGCTTTTATGGGCCTGACCCAGGTTTGGAAGGGTCATTCACCCAAACAAATCCCGCAGCTACCAGCCCTTTCGGCAACAATCCGTGGAGCACGGACTGAGGTCTCACCCGAAGTAGCAGGGGAGGGTGCTGGAACTAGGTTTCCACACCCTTGGGATGTCTTGATGTGGTCTGGAGGGTTCGCGCATCGTTCTGTCGCCTTGTGCTACTCTACTTCCACATAGATCCAGGACAAGACAATTCCTCAATATGTATTACTAATGAGTTATTATAGATCAGATCTACCTTTTATGGTCTTTAAGCAAACATTTAATAGAGATAACTTGTTTGCACACTCAAAAAAAGTTATATATTTGCATAAACTCATAACATAAACATAAGCACATAGATCAAACAGATATATCAATCATAAATTAACGAGATCCACAATATTCTAGATTCAAAATAGTATTTCAGAACCAACTTATCTTTATTCAACCCTTTCACCAATACATTTAGATTCACCGTGAACACTCAACTGCAGGAGTCCGCGCACACAACTGCATACTCTACCAGGCCTCTGCGCACACAGCTGTAGAGCCTCCATCTACCTACCAACACCCTTGACTCGAACTTATAGATGCTCCAAGAATTCTTTCTTCAAAAACCCATTACATTCTAGATCCAAAAGTACATACCAAAAAACTGACTTCTAACTCTAGAGCCTTGCTTTATTTATACATTTCCATGGTCTGTGGACCAAGGGTAGGCCGACTTACTTCCTATTATTTTATACTATTTCTTGGGTGGACAACCCTTTGACTCGACCTATTACATTTCGTGCTCTGCATATTTTAGAGATTTATAATATTATTATCGTAACTTATAGGCTTTAACCCCCAAAACTGTTATGCGGGACCTCTGCTACCCAATAGGCCCCCAACACAATCATCGTGACTCATCCCGAGTCACTCATCAGTGCAGCGATACGTGCTGCCTAGGCTTCATGGTTCACCTTCCTGTGAGTGACGTACTGCTCCCTTTTTGGCTCCTGCAATGCTTCTTCCAGCTCCTGTTCCAGTGTCACTACCAATTCTCGCAACCGATATTGCTCATTCTACTCTGCTCGGTTAACACAGAACACCCCCTCATAGGGTTTTAGCTCTAGTTAGGGTTCCGCATAAGGGAACTCCTTGAACTAGCACAACCATTTTCCAATTTTGTATCTTCTGTATGTGCTTTATACTATAGCTTGTGTTGCAAGTTTGCAAGACCATTGCTGCTATCCGCGAGATCCCAATCATCAAGGTACATCCTAGACAACCTATTAACCGCAATTCCACCATTTTTTTTCGTATTTATAGCCTTTCCCTTACCTTTCATGGTTCGCCATTCAGCCCATGGGTGAGTCAGCGGCATCTGGACTAGTTTTTCTTGGTGTTTATCAATTTCCAGCACATCCCTTACCATTGATGTTGAGTTCTGCACAGTGCTCATAGTGGGCACCGCCATCCTCTTCAGCAAGCCCGACACCTCCAATGGCCATATCACAACCCTCGGCCTCACTCCTTGAGTGTAGATAATGAATAGGTCCATAACAGTGGGAAGGAACAAGAACTTACTGTGCTCAGAAGTGCAGCTCGGGTGGTGGATATCCCTCAGTGATTTATAAGTGTCTCAAAATTCAAATTTGTTGGCTCCTGCCTTTTCTACTACCCTCATGCTAAGCCTATGGGAGATTGTTCCCGATCTGGCTCATACCTCATTTCTTAAATGCTCGCTGCCCACTCCCTTTTGCCATAACTTAGATATCTTGTCATGAATAGTGACAACAATAGTCATCTCTCTACTTGTCAACATAGTAGCGCAACTTTTCCTGCATAACTGTGACCCTTGTGATAGATCAACTCTACGCACACCCTGGTTGTGGCGCAACTTCTCCCTGTGCTCTCTTTCAACCGGCTGGAGTGGTGAGACTATCCTTTGGTTGGTTATTCAGGCCATTGGCCCACCCATGTAGAGCTTCAGGTGACTTCCATTTACTCTTCCTGGGAAGGGGTCTCCATTGAGCTTAGCAAGGTGGACCACACATCCATCTGTAACTTCTTTGACTACATAAGGTCCCAACTAGTGCATACGGAGCTTGCCAGGGAATTTTTTGAACTTGTTGTCATATAGTAATACTAGATCATTTTCTTTAAACGTGCGTATCTTGATATGGTGATCATGCATGATCACCATACTTGGCCTGGTTCATCATCTTCTATCTATATATTGTAACATTCCAGGGCCTGGTTCAACTGTCATGACCAGTTTGGTTGCACGATTTCTTCTGGTTCTAGGGGGACTTTGAAAATAGCAGCCTTGACCACCTGCAACGCGTCGTCCACCATATCCATCCATTGATCTTCAAATAGGAACGTTAACAAAAAGCCTTCGAGCAAGATATCCCACTCGCTTGTACCATGCCAGCGTTCGGTTTTCGTGTACCAGTTCCTTGAAATGGCATCGAGGGTATGGTAAAATAAGTGTACCCACCTTGGTTGAGGCTATTCCCCATAAGCTTGGATCCATCTAGTAAGGTGCATGCACGGGTCATCACGTCCATCGTATTTCTCAGTTATTCTTAGTTTCGGGTTCCCATATCTTATCTGCATCATGCACCTACTGATGAGCCCCAGAAATGGGTAATTATATGAGCTCATTTAGCCTCCTAATATGACTTAATCCACCATTCTCATTATTTTATTGCATTTTTTTAATTATATTTATGCTAATAGAGTGAATTGGGTTAGTCATTATGCCAAAAAGTCTAATGTTTTCTTTATGTAGATTTTTTGTCAATTTTGAGACAAAATCAAAGGTTTAATGAGCACTTGGCAGCCAAATTCGTGGAAAAATAAGGGAGAGGATTTGTAGGAAGGTGTCCCCTTCATTTATGAACCCTTACCTTGAATTCTCCATCAAAAACTCAGAGCACAAGGGGTAGCCAAGCAATTCAAGTAGGACTGTTGTTAACTGCAAGTTTTGGCAGCCGAGTTCCTAAAGTTTAAGAGGACTGTTGGGGTCCTCAATTTGTATAAATAAGAAGGCTTAGGGAATCATTTCAGTTAGTTAGGAGTTAGTCAGTTTTTTAGTCAGATTATAGTTGGATTTTAGTCAATAGGTTAGTCATTTTATTAGTCTATTTTCACACTTTAGTGTAGCTCCGTATCAACACATTTTCGAGCTTTTTCTTATAGACAGTTTTTGGGATGTAACTATTATTTTTTTATTAATAAAGATGAATTCACCTTTGCACCAACTCTAATCTTCCTTAGGAGGCTGTAGCTCTTGGGATTGGGCCCAACCCAAGTGCCAGTACCTCCTTTGTGTACTTTTCTGTTTCTTTGCTGCATTCATAGAATAATTTCTGTTATTTAGGTTAAAATCTTGCTTTGTTACTTAGCCTGTTTTTGATGATTAAGATAGCTTTTCGTGCTTCAAATTGATTTGATAGTTTGGTAACAAAAATGATCTGCAAAAAGGCCATCAAGCAATCCTTGATCCCATCTCTCCCTCCTTGGGACCATGAGTTGAGACCAAGGCATACTTGCTGCCACAAAAACATTGTTTTTGCCTCTTCATGCAATTACTTGTGTTAGATTTTTAGTTAGGAAAGTTGATACTAGTTGGACTTGCATGTTTATAATATGTTCTTACTAGTTTCCATAGTTATCTTGCATAATCTTCTATTCATCATGTTTATGGTTTTTAGGTAAAAGTAGGTCAAAATAGTTAGATCTTTGGTTTGCATAGTATTTGTTTGGTCAGTTTTAGGAAATAGTGTGCAGAACACCTGTGTCACCTCCCTACCTACCCTTCCTCCATCATACAACCTACTCCAATCCCTAATCCAAGATTTCTTCCCTTCATTTGTGCATTTTCCCACTTTGCCCTAATTTCTACATTCTTGTGCATCATTGCTCCCTCCATCCTTGAACAAATCCAATCACATTAATCACTCCTTAGCCTCATTCACCAGGTCCTAGACCCCTTGAAATCCTTATCCAACCTCCATTTCCACTTTCCCACCATTTTTTCCACCATCAAAACTCCAAAATCCTCTTTCGGATTTTCCTGTAGAACCCCTGCAGACTTCCTGTAGAACCCCTGTAGACTTCCTGTAGAAGCTCACGTGAGTAATTTTTCAAGATCTGATCACTGTGAAACTCTTTGGGAGGGTGTTAGGGACCCCTTAGGCCCTCTTCTCACCTTCCCAACCTCCTGCAAGTGCCTACCCCGTTTCCTTTTGCCAATCAACCTCTGCACAGTCAAAAACAGTTAAACCACATGCATAATAACTCTACCAACTTACTCAAAAATACAAAAAGATGTTTTTTCCAGATTTTACTGTAGAAGTAGCTTAGTCACATGCATTTCACCTTTCTAAAAGTCAATGGCATCCATTTCCACTGCTTTCATCTCTTTTCTTGCACCGGTAGGATTAGTCGGTAGGACTAGGGTTTGCATTTCCTTTAAGCTTTTGGTTTCTTTCTGCAAGTAGACTAGCCTCCTTTGAGTTAGCTTTCATCCATCATAGTTAAAATATTATTCTAAGAGCTCATAGAAGTTGGCTTAAGCTCCTAGTGGACTTGTGCCAGCTGATTAGTGACAGCTTGCGGCAAGATCTAGTACTTGTGCATACAACACCATCACTTCCAAGTTTGTTATGAACTACCAGGTTGATAAAAGTAAAGAAGGGAGTAACAGGAGTTGTAGCATTATTGCTGCAATACTGGAGCCGACCATATTTTTGGCGTCGTTGCCGGGGAAGTGTCAGAGTATTGGTTTGTTGCTTTTCTTCTATTTTCTACTACAACCTTCTGCTAAGTAGTTTATTTCAGCAAGAGTAGAGTAGTTGTTTTATTTCCATTCTACAATTTTATTTCCACAACAGCAGATTAGAAATTTCTTGCTTTCATTTCATTTCAGCAAGCGTAGATTAGATATTTCCCGCTTTCATTGATTAGCATTTCAATTCTGCAATTTCAATTCTACAAGCGTAGATTAGCATTTCAATTCCGCAATATCAATTCTGCAAGTGTAGATTAGCATTTCAATTCTGCAATTTCCATTCTGCAAGCGTAGCTTAACATTTCATTTCAGCAACATAGATTAGTCATTTCTTTCTTTCATTTCAATTCCACATTTTCATTTCAGTAAGATAGATTTTAGTTAGTTGCAGTTCAATCTATTTCAGTTTTGCAGGTACAAGCAGAGAAAAAAAACAAAAATCAACCAAAAAGATTTCCTTTCATGCCTTGTAGGAGTAGAGATAATTCAGAAAAATGTTTGCACAACACCTCGACTGATTCACACAGCCAACCTTCTCTCTTCTTCGATGGTTGTGATTAAGAAAAGCCCCTAGGTGGACAACAAAACATATTTGAAGAACCTCTAGGGGAGAAGAAGAAGAAAACATTCCTTTGGAGCAAATGGCTACAAATAGAAATGTTGGGAGCAACGCCTTATCCAAAAATGAATTTGCAAATCAGATGGAAGATTTCAAGAGCGAGGTGAGGTAGTGTCTTGCCATGCAACTGGATACCTTGCAGATCCAAAGGAAGCAAGAGGAAGCCAAGAGGTCTTTGGCCATCTTTTGTACCAGGTGCACTAGAAAGCATCCTAGGAACAAATGTCCATTGCACTCCATAGAAGTGTGTTTTGTTTGTGAAAGAGACCATCCTACGAACCAGTGCCCTTCCTTGCCTGGAACTAAAGCTGCATATCAGAGGGCCAAAGGAGCCACTGAACAACTCTATTTCATGAACCATAGGAGGCCACATGGACCCAGACCTTACCAGCAGGGAATGCAAGGGACATCCCAGACCTATTACAACCCCTATCAAGCCACTTCCATGCCTTCTTGGGGTCCCCCTTCTCATCTTTCTTGGTCCACACCTCCTCCTTGGTCCTTCACATCTCCATATTATGCCCAACCAGCTCCTCATTCATTTCACTCTTATGCTTAGCCACAACCTCAGTGGAATGCACCTCATCAGGGGTGGAGGCCCTAGTACAACTCTCCTCCCACTCCTTTGCCTCCACCACCTGCCCAACCACAACCCCATCCACATCCATCTCAAATATACACCCCCACTCAACTACCCGTACCACTATTTCCAAACCCGTACATTGGAGTAGCTCAACCCAATTACAATGCTTAGGCACAACACTTGCAAACAACTCCTCTTGAGCTCAATGATATTCACCATAGTTGATGAAGAGTATTACAAAAAAGAAATTATATTGACAACATTAAAGGACCACATCCAGCAAAAGAAGATTCAAAAGAGGAGATCAAAGAACCATGTGCTGCACTTGATGAAGAGAAGACATCAGAATCAGAGATCGAGAAATCTCCCTTATGGTTACCATCAAATCCTCCATGTATTCAAGAGAAAAATCAACAAAAAGAGGAAGATGTGAAGGTCATGACAGAAGAAGATATGGAGAATGATCCAGATCAGTGAAAGGACCAAGGATATTAGAGCTATATTGAAATATGGTTCCAAACAGTCACTAAGTTGCAACAATACTATCTTCCTCAGCTATGTTTGATCCCTTCAAAGTCAAATCATTTGGTCTCTGAAATCTGGATACCTGTCAAAGCATGCATTTCAAGCCTCCATATCATTTTGTCTCTAATCTCGATGTGCACATGGCTCCATTGGAAGTATTCTTATACTTGAAAATGCTTTTGTTTTTAAAGTAGGGTAGGGTAGGAAAAAAGAAAAAAGAAAAAAGAAAAAATGAAAATAAGAGGAAAATAAAAATCTAAGGTGAAAACCTCCTCGGAGGCGCCTCAGATTGGCTCATTGATTGAAAACCTCTATGAGGCAGTTAATGGGTTGGAAAGAAGAGAAAAGAAAAAGAGAATAAGATCCCTGGGTGAAAACCTCCCTTGGAGGCATCCAGGGCAGGAAATTTGGGTGAAAACCTCCATGAGGCGCCCTAGTTGTTTTCAAAAAAAAAAAAGAGAAAAAGAAAGAAGAAAATAGAAAAAGAAAAATAGACCTTATTTCTGGTGAATAAATTACAGGTTGCAAGAAGGACATTGCAGGTTAGGAGGATCACACAAGACAAGGAAAGAGGTCAGCACCAGGCTGCCAGCACCCCTTACCATCCATTCCTCCATGACCACTACCCTTTCCTAAGATTTGGTCTCATTCAGACTAGGATTTCACCTTCTACAAGAAGTTCTATGTCTTTTACAGGAAGTTCCTGTAGAACCTGCAACAAGCCAAAATCGATCTCAAAAGAGGACCCGAAGGTTGAGAATATGTTTATGAGGCTTGTAAACATCCATGTTTCCATCCCTCACCCTTCTCCATCATTTTTTCCACCTCATTGTGCTTCTTTTCTAAAAATTGTGTTTTCTACAGGAAGTTCCTGTAGAAATTACATAAAGCTAGAAATAGATTTTAAAAAGCAGTTTGACGAACATGGAAGCTTCATAAAGGGTTTATAAACCCTCCTACAGTTTTCAAACCCTTCTTTCATCATTTCCATGCTTGCATTATAGCCCAAACTCATTTTTTCTTACTGTGTAAAAAACTGCAGAATGCTTTGAAACAAAAATACATAGAGCAGAAATTTGTTTTTTCCCTAACTTGAAAACCGTGCATCCATTTAAAAAAATGTTCTATGGGGAGTTGTATAGGGATGATGGAAACATGCCCGAGCAATTTCAACCAATTCCAATGCACGGTTTCCAAGAAATCATCCTCCATCACCTTCAGCCATTTTTGCATTTTCTCCATCTTTTTGCATTCATTTCAAAACTTGTTTCAAGGGGAGATGCATATAGATGATAGTAACTTGCCCAAATAGTTTCAACCAATTCCAGTGCACGGTTTCTGAGAAATTGACCTCTTTCACCTTTAGCCATTTTCATTTTTTCTCAAAATCTGTGCATCCATTGACCACAATTTTTCTATGGAAGGTGCATAATGATGATAGAAACATGCTAAGAAAGTTTCAGGTCAATCCAATCTATCGTTTGGGAGCTACGGAGAAAACAAGTTGTTGTCTTGTAAAAATTCAACATCAACAGCATGAGGGTGCAAATCTGAATGTTGAAATAGATTCCTGCAGCGTAAATCCAGCCAGAGGATACTTGCACAAGAAAAACAACGATGTATCAGCAACTAGACTAACATGCATCCACAAAAACAAAGGCTTGCAGCAGAAGGAAAGGTCACAGCACCTCACAGCAAACGCATTCGACTTCCAGGTACGTGACTAAACCCATTCCTCTATTGCATGAATGTAATTTAAGAACTACATGAACAATGAGATGGTTGTGATTAAACAATATCGGTGGCCAGCTAACTAGTCACCCTCATCCAGTTCAAACAACGCTCGATGGGTGCAATCGACACATGTGCTCAACCATCTCAGGAAGAAAACTAAAAATAGGTAGTGGTGGTTGTTTAAAATCCAACGTAATTGATGGAAGTGATTACAGGCAGAGAACATACAGTTCATAATAACACTACAGTGGGGACCAACGGTCTGCATGGGGCCAACGTACACTTGGCCAGCTCACCCTTCATCAACGGAAGTCTCCATATGCAGCCAATCGAACTCATCTTTGAAATACTCTCACCACCGTTGTTTCCATTTTATCATCGTCCCTGCAGTTGCAACAAGCTCCATACCACCTCCATAGTAGTGAACTAGTCTTTCTCGGCCATTTTTTAAAACCCTCCTGTTTATCGACATTCTACAGGAAGCACAGTTTCATTCTATAGGAAACGAGAGCCTTCTACAGGAAGGCTTCTACAGGAAAGGCAGAAAATAGCCCTGCAGAAAGAAAACCTGGGATTTTCAGCGAATTTGAAGCTCAAAAGGAGGTAGGCTGAAAAAAACTCTTCTATGCATGGTATGTTTGTGCAAGGTGGTGAATTAAACATGGCATTAGATTGAAAAAATCAGAGGAAAAGTCTACCTGTGTAGTGGAAGTAAAAAGTTTGCCTGCATATTGCACTGCATTTCCCCAATTTTCCTGCATCAAAAATCTCCTCCACGTTTTCATTTTAAATTCTCCTGTAGGGAAGATATATGCAGCTGTGGAGGCCAGCTTGTGTGTATGTAAAAAATTTTGGATTTGCATATCTATCTGTGTGTTGAGAAGATAACCTGATCCTTGTGCTCTGCCTGTAAAAACAAAATTCTTTCTTTCATAAGCAAACAGTCAAGTTTTGGTGACAAAAGTCTTAAAAAAAAGGGAATTGTTGCTAGTTGATATTGGACACCCGAGAAATTGTACATCACGTGTGAAGAGAGGTTTAGCATCATCTATGGTTATCATTTCAGCTTGTTGTGTGAACTAAGCATGGGATTGCCTTGCCTCTAGCCAAGAAATTGAGCATCCATTATTTCCTTCTTCAGTCACTAACTGAATGTGATACAAAGTTAAATGAAGGGATCCCAGATCAGTTGGCCCATCATGGGCTCACCAAACTATTGGTGGAAGATGCTTTGCACACCTACATTGTTCTCATATCTTGGGAAATCTTCAGAAACATGTCCAGGGATGACAATATTAGAATTTTGGCCGAAAACATCACCCCATCCAACAGTGAGGAGGGAGAACACAGTGAAGAAGGTGAGAAAACCAATGGTGAAGGAACACAGGACATTCAAGCACAGAAAGAATAGAAAGAAAAAGGGGAAATGGGCTAGATTGCTGAGCCTAAAACAGAGGAAGAAACAACAGCAAAAACACCAAGGGAAAAGAGGATGCAGAGTAGGATAGAGAAGGCCGAAAAAGCCCAAATGAAGGCTACCACAGCCAAAGTAGGCACACAAAAACAAAAGGAAAAGACACACCCTGAGATCTCAGCAACACACACAGAAACAATTGACACAGGGATTTCTACAAGAAGCAAGGAAAAAGAACAACAAGAGGAGAAATCACCTTAGATATTGGCAAGGGAGGCAACAACTGTGCTTGCTGCATTAAGCACACCTACAAAAAAAAAAAGGAAAAGGAAAAAGGCAAACCTCCATGTATTTTAAGGCCAGGAAAAGCACGAGAATTCAAACAAGCAGAATAGGAGGAGCGGCGGAAGGACATGGACAAGAAGGCATAATTTTATGGCACATATGAGTAGACTACATTAGAAGCTTGGGATGATAAGGAGGCCACCAGAGCCAACAAGAATGAAGAGATAGACTAGTTGCTCAGAGGATGAGCAACACCTTCAGTAGGGGGATGAGGATGAGCCCCAGAAATGGGTAATTATATGGGCTCATTTAACCTCCTAATTCGACTTAATCCACCATTCTCATTAGTTTATTGTATTTTTTTTATTATATTTATGCTAATAGAGTGAATTGGGTTAGTCATTATGCCAAAAAGTCTAATGTGTGCTTTACGTAGATTTTTGGTCAATTTTGAGACAAAATGAAAGGTTTAATGTGCACTTGGCAACCAAATTCGTGGAAAAGCAAGGGAGAGGATTTGTAGGAAGGTGCCCCCTTCATTTATGAGCCCTTACCTCAAATTCTCCATCAAAAACTCGGAGCACAACGGGTAGCCACGCAAGTCAAGTAGGACTGTTATTAACTACAAGTTTTGGCAGCTGAGTTCCTAAAGTTTAGGAGGACTGTTGGGGTCCTCAATTTGTATAAATAAGAAGGCTTAGGGCCTCATTTCAGTTAGTCAGGAGTTAGTCAATTTTTTAGTTAGATTATAGTTGGATTTTAGTTAATAGGTTAGTCATTTTATTAGTCTATTTCGCACTTTAGTGCAGCGCTGTATCATCACATTTTTGAGCTTTTTTTATAGACAGTTTTTGGGATGTAACTATTATTTTTTGATCAATAAAGATGAATCCAGCTTTGCACCAGCTCTAATCTTCCTTAGGAGGCTGTAGCTCTTGGGGTTGGGCCCAACCCAAGTGCCAGTACCTCCTTTGTGTAATTTTCAGTGTCTTTACTACATTCATAGAATAATTTATGTTATTTAGGTTAAAATCTTGTTTTGTTACTTAGGCTGTTTTTGATGATTAAGATGGATTTTCATGCTTCAGGTTGATTTGACAGTTTGGTAATAAAAAAGATCTGCAAAAAGGCCATCAAGCAATCCTTGATCTCATCTCTCCCTCCTTGGGACCATGAGCTGAGACCAAGGCATACTCGCTGCCACAAAAACATTGTTTGTGCCTCTTCTTACAATTGCTAGTGTTAGATTTTTAGTTAGGAAAGTTGATACCTGTTGTACTTGCATGTTTAGAATCTGTTCTTACTAGTTTCCATAGTTATCTTGCATAATCTTCTACCAATAAACTTCTATTCATCATGTTTCTGGTTTTTAGGTCAAAGTAGGTCAAAATAGCTAGATCTTTGGTTTGAATAGTCTTTGTTTGGTCATTTTTAGGAAATAGTGTGCAGAAACCCTGTGATACCTCCCTACCTACCCTTCCTCCATCATACAACCTACTCCAACCCCTAATCCAAGATTTATTCCTTTCATTTGTGCATTTTCCCACTTTGCCCTAATTTCTACATTCTTGTGCATCATTGCTCCCTCCATCCTTGAACAAATCCAATCACCTTAATCACTCCTTAGCCTCAGTCACTAGGTCCTAGACCCCTTGACATCCTTATCCAACCTCCATTTCCACTTTCCCACCATTTTTTCCAGCATAAAACCTCCAAAATCCTCTTTCGGATCTTCTTGTAGAACCCTTGCAGACTTCCTATAGAAGCTCATGTGAGCAATTTTTCGAGATCTGATCACTGTGAAACTCTTTGGAAGGGTGTTAGGGACCCCTTAGGCCCTCTTCTCACCTTCCCAACCTCCTACAAGTGCCTACCTCATTTCCTTTTTCCAATCAACCTCTGCACAGTCAAAAACAGTTAAACCACATGCATAATAACTCTGCCAACTTACTCAAAAATACAAAAAGATGTTTTTTCCAGATTTTACTGGAGAAGTATCTTAGTCACATGCATTTCATCTTTCTAAAAGTCAATGGCATCCATTTCCACTGCTTTCATCTCTTTTCTTGCACTGGTAGGGTTAGTCGGTAGAACTAGGGTTTACTAGGGTTTGCATTTCCTTTAAGCTTTTGGTTTCTTTTTGCAAGTAGACTAGCCTCCTTTGAGGTAGCTTTCATCCATCACAGTTAAAATCTTCTTCTAATAGCTCATAGAAGTTGGCTTAAGCTCCTAGCTGACTTGTGCCAGCTGATCAAGTGACAGCCTGCGACAAGAGCTAGTACTTGTGCATACAACATCGTCGCTTCCAAGTTTGTTATGAACTACCAAGTTGATAAAAGTAAAGAAGGGAGTCCCAGGAGTTGCAGCATTATTGCTGCAATATTGGAGCCCACCACCTACAACTACGACAATCGTCGAAAGTTCCTTCATTTTTTCCCCACCAACCCGTAGGCATTGTGCACAATGCCCATCTCAACGCATCAAACCATTGGGGCTCTCGAACCATGCTTTCAAATTTGGCCAGGAATTCATCTACTGCTGTCAACCCATCATACTTTGGCAGTTCGGGATCCTAAGCTTTAACTCAATACAGTGACTTAGTCATTATATTGTAGTTTAACGTGGTTATCCTGTTCAACTGATTATGCCACCGTTTGTCTTCCCCATCTAAATCTTTGGTGTAGGAATCTTCATGGCCCCACGATATTCTGCCTTTCGCAGTCAGATTGACCCAATTGTGATTACATGCAGAAATTTTGTAGATGCAATCTAATTCATCATCACTTCCATAATTGCGCACAGGCTCAGTGTTATGCGGTCCTTCAACTAGGTCTAATGGAATAACTACGCAGAGTGACTTCTTCTCAAATATCATTTTCCGCTTCTTTAGATTAATAACCCCATTCATAACAGTGGTTCAGTTTATCCCTAACAACACAGGATAAGGGCTACTTTCATCCACGATTTCTATTACTTCAAAGTCCATTCGGGTGCTTACGCCTTCTATATCTACTATAACTCCTTGTAGTCAGCCCATTGGTAAGATATTTTGTTGGTTGGCCATCCGCAATTGAATAGGAGACCATTATAGTGGGGGTTTGCCCAAGCATTTGCAAGTTTGTTTAGGTAGTACATTTGCATCTGAGCCCAAGTCCAGAATGATTTGATCCATCTCAAAGTCACCAATCTGCCCCCTTAGTCGCATTTCCCGTCCAGTTTGTGACGCTTGTTTCCCCAATTTTCAGACCATGCGAGGTTCCCCTGACCTTGCGCACCTAGTTATCAATTCTTGTAATCCTTTAACCGCTCGATTGTCGCAAAGAAATTTCATACATGTCTCTAAAAAGGTAGTTAGCATTGAGAGATCCTTCTCCAGCTCGGGTTGATCCTTACTACCTAGGGTAGAGACTTTCACAAAGCTCTTCCTAGCTTCCAGATTTGTTTCCTTGTGAACCTCAACATCGTCCTTGGTCACTTTCTTCTTATCCTCCCCTGTAGCTACACCACTTCTAAGCACCATGTTTATGTTGGGGTCTTCCTCACGTGGTTCTAACCTCATCATTTGGATATTCTGCATCGTCATAGGTTGCGCTGCCCTTTTGTCCCATATCTGTGCTATCAACATGGGGCAATCTATCATTTCATGATCGAACTACTCATAGTAAGGGCACGATATTTTGGTCGGGTTGGTACAATCCCACGCATAGTGTCCTAGCCCTCCACAGTTGTAATAGATTAGCTTCTCACGACCCCTTCCTGGCCCCATTCCTCCCTGTCCTTGTCCATGACCCTGGAACCCACTGCGTGCTATCGTCGCGGTTGGATCCTAACTGTGCACTTCAGTTTGCATTGTGTAGGTAGGTGACTGGTCCATCAATAATTGATAATTACGACAATCTTTCTCCTCATGGCCCACCGATTGGCAAAATTTACAAAATAGCTGCTGGGGGGTCTGGTTAAATTTTGGCAGTAGATGACAGTTGTCCATGTTGTGCTTTCCTTCCACCTGATAGATTGTGCACCAGAGCATGGTTGTTGTGCTTAGCATTTCTTGTGTCTCTGTTCATAATGGTGTTGGTCCCCATGTTGCCACACAGTTCGCAAAGATTGGACAATGATCCTTATCGTGACCCTGGTTTCTACACTTTATACCATACTTCCTTCCATTATTTTGAGTCGGGTGCCTTTTATTTTTTTAAATTCTACATTTCTAAACATAGGTTTTGTATTTTCACGTGGATTTGCTGAACTCCCAACCCTGGATCCTATATTGGAGTTTCATGCAACCTCATTGTTGTCTCTAATGCTTCAGCTTGGTTTGAGACCTTTTGCTATGATAGCGTGGTCCTTAGATGTGGTGTCAGTGACACTACAAACCATATGCAGTGCTGCGCATCTGACAACGTCATGTTGGCCTCGTGAATCTCTGATCTAGATCCCACAGAGTTTCACTAGGCATCATCATGATCTCCTTCAACCCTATGATCGACTGTGTTTCTAAATTTGGCCAGCTAAATTCTTTTTTCAATTCATCTCGAATCTCTGTTGTTCTCGCATTCGGGTGATTGCCTGAGTAATTTATATACCATGTCAGAGCGCGGTCCTGTAGCACGCTAACTAGGGTAGCCTTTTTGATGTTGTCATCCATAACTCCATGCGTTTCCCATACTACCATCACCACGAACCAAAATTGTTCTAGATCTTCGCTTCTTGCTCCTTTGAATACCGACAATTGAATTGTGCTTGTCATGTTTAACTTTTGGTTTATGCGTTGGTGCACTAGGACCTTCTATGAACTCGTATCCTTCCTAATTCAATCAATCCTCAAACTCTTTCTCATAGGATTCTAGCATTCGACAGAAAAACAACCCTTAGGCAGATCCCGGTCTCGGCAATGGAACCATTTGTTGGCTTATATGGGCTTGACCCAGGTTCGGAAGAGTTATTTAACCAAGCAAATCCCACAGCTATCGACCCTTTCGACAACAGTCCGCAGAGCGCGAACTAAGGTCTCACCCAAGGTAGCAGGGGAAGGTGCTGGAACTAGGTTTCCACACCCTTGGGATGTCTTGATGTGGTCTAGAGGGTTCATGTGCTGTTATGTGGCCTCGTGCTACTCTACTTCTGTGTAGATCCAGGACATGGAAATTCCTCGATATGTATTACTAATGAGTTATTATAGATCAGATCTACCTTTTTACGGTCTTTAAGCAAACATTTAATAGAGATAACCAGTTTGCGCACTCAAAAAAAGCTATAGATTTTCATAAACCCATAACATAAGCATAAGCACATAGATCAAACAGATATATCAATCATAAATTAACCAGATCCACAATATTCTAGATTCAACACAGTATTTCAGTACCAACTTATCTTTATTCAACCCTTTCACCAATACATCTGAATCCGCCCTGCGCACTCAGCGGCAAGGGTCTGTGCACATAGCTGCGGACTCTACCAGGCCTCTGCACACAACTGCAGAGCCTCTATCCACCTACCAACACCCTTGAATCGAGCTTACGATGCTCCAAGACTTCTCTCTTCAAAAACCCATTACATTCCAAATCCAAAAGTACATACCAAAAAACTGACTTCTAACTCTAGAGCCTTGCTCTATTTATACATTTCCATGGTCTAAGGACCAAGGGCAGGCCGACCTACTTCCTATTATTCTATACTATTTCTTGGGCGGAAAACCCTTTGACTCGACCTATTACATTTCGCGCTCCGCATATTTTGGAGATTTACAATATTATTATACTAACTTATAAGATTTAAGCCCCAAAATTGTTATGCGGGACCTCTGCTACCCAACAACTACTGCTACTGATGTTGTTGGTGCTCTCCGTGATGTTGCTTCATGTTGCTTCGCTAACCACTCCACAGTGAAACCGACCTATTCATTGGGTCTAAAGACACTTTAGTAATATCTCCATGGGTCCTCCTCAGCCCAATGAAATGCCTTGTGGATCCAGTTGAACTAAAATATTATCCATTGATCCTTCATAATGCAATGTGTGTCATATGGATTGATACTCCGGATCTCATATAACCCAATATGCAACAGAAGAGCGGGCCAAAGTGCCTTCTTCTTCCAATGTACTCTAGCTGTCAATCCTGCCGAGATGTGATATGATACTTCCTACATGACAAGTACATCCAAGGAAAACTTTGGTAGAACATGCGAAGGCTTCTCCACACTGAACATTCAAATGAAGGTGCCAGATGGTGAGGCATACCAATCTACAATGCCTATCAATGTCTCCATCGATTCCTTTGACATGTAGGGTGGATCCTGTTCGAATATCATCCTGTACAGAGGGGTGACAAAATGATCAGGAAACCATGTGATTACTCATCTGAAGTTGCGTTCAGACAACAAATTGAAATATGTGTTCACAACAGTCTTCGCTGATGACCACTTCAAACCCAAGAACTCCTATTAGGCATAGATTTCATCTAAGATGTAGGCAGACATGTAAATCTATACATGAATACCTCTGGGTGCCTGTCAAGCCTTCATTACATGTTCCTTCAGCTGATGAGCTAATATGTCAGACCAGTTACATGGTTTTCCTTCTCTAGCCAGTTGGTCCAGTGTGATCACCCAACTCAGTGGGAAGGTTTGCTTTCTTTCTTGGCCATACATGTGACATGAAAATATGACCATGTATTGGTACACCTTCCACATTATCTTTGTCTTGTAGATTTGGTTGTGTGTCAACCTGAATTGAGACAGCTCCTTTACCTAGTTCTTCAGAATGTCTCTAGAGTTAGCACTGTTGTTGGGTAAGCTGAATGGAGTCTTCATGACAGTCATGGGCTTTGACATCTGATACATCTCATCATAATCTCATGCCCAGAAGGTCACAACCTTCATCCCACTGACATTGCTCAAGGTCATCGTCTCAGGATTAGTGTGAGAGATGATCCATTGTATCATGCCCGTGCATGGGAACACGGGGTATCTACATACAATCCGATACAAGACGGACTTGTCAATATTCACGTACATCTAACGGTCTTCGAGGTTTTCCTCAAAAGTTCTTGCAAATGTTTCATTGACCTATCACCACTTCAGTTTGATGTCCCTGTCTAGATACAACTTTGTATCTTCATATATTGGTAAACTAGAGGACACCTGCTCAACTGCTACTTCAACTGCATTTCCATCAATGTCCTGGGATCCCACTCTCTTGCAGTCCAATTATCTGGTACTTCTAATAGGTGGATGAACACCTGAAAGATCTAGAGACAAGAAACATGCATGGCAAGAAATCTGTCAATGAAAAGCAAAGCAAATTCGGGGAATGACACAACACATACCTGGAAAACTGATGAGCAAGATTGCACAATTTCTTCTGGGAGGCTAGGTGACTAGCTGCTAGAATTGTGCAAAAGATATTTTGGGTTGTTTGGGAGGAAAGACTAGCTGTTGGATCTATGCAATGCGCAATCCATACTGTTTATTTCCTGTTGGGATTGTGCAATGTCCAATTCCAACTTGGAGTGACTATAGGCTCAAGGACTGCATTGTGCAATTTTCTAGGCTAGTAGTCACTATCCCTCAGAAATGCCCAAAATAGTCCTGGAAGACAGTACTAGGAAGAAATGCACATTTTTAAAGAGGAAGGGAGAGCCTTCCTTCCTAGATTTCACAATGCTATCTCAGTGAAGGCAGAGTCTGGGTCAAGGTTGGCCCGACTCGCCATCAGGAAACTGAAAGAAAATATGACAATGAATGCATGGAGACACTAAGTGAAAGCAAAAGTGATTAACAGTGAATTCAAACATGAATGAAAGATTTAGTAAATAGATCAACATGCATGTGGATGAAGCAAGTCACCGAATTGACGACTGTTTGTGCAAAACAGTTTCATGCATGCAAAAATAGTGAGATAGCAACGAAAATTAAAACAGAGCTGGGATAAGCTAATATGCATGTAAATGGCAGCAAGTGTTCAAAGAAATCAAGAAAACAACACTCACACAATCTAATACACAAAAAGCAACAAAAATGCTGAAAAGGACAAGTTGAGGCCACTTACCCATGAATAGTTGAGTTAGATGTGTCGAAGAGTCATAGATGTGCTATGGGATGTCAGAAATCCAAGATCAATGTGAAAGAATGAGCTTTGATGCATCGAATAAATAAGCTTTGTGCTCGTGATGCGCATGCCACAAATCTAGGATAAAGCGACATTTGGAGGAAAGTTTCTAAAACAACTTTGCATGTAACATCTAGCTGCTAAAAATAGCTCCCTGAATCACGGGATGCCTTTTGCATGTTGCCTTTTGCTATTCTAGGAAAAATAAATCTATGCGTGCAAGTCAATTTTCCTCGTTCCTGAGTGGAACTGGTCAACGAAACTGCTCATGCAATAACTTGCTCAACTGCTTGAAGGAAATGCACATATCTGGTTGGGAGTTGGGCTAGCTGCCTAGGATATTTGTGCAATTTCTAGGTAGAGCAGCTGAACGCTACCCAAATTTGCACAAATTCGAGGCTAAATAACCCTCTTGGGAAAAATTACACAATTTTCACTATGAGTGTTGACTAGCAGAATTGTGCAATTCTGGAGCCCATCAGGCTACCAGATAGGATTGCGCAATTTCTGGAGGGAAGTCTAGTTGCCCTCTAGAAATGCACAAATTCTTGGGGGATCTGCTTAGCTTGCAGCTAGACCAAGTCTGGGTGATCAGCCTCTGAGGGGAATGCATCAAGCTGTGATCGATGCGCTGCCTTTGTGCAAGCAAAACACTGAAGCTTGTGTTCTTGATTAAGCAAGACAAGATGCTGCGAAAGGTTGGTAGGGAGGCTCCAAAACGAAGCTAAGGAAAAAGTTTGGAGGGTGGTTGTAGCTGCCATAACAGTGTCATAAACCCTAACGTGACCAAATCTATTTAATAAACGGTGCTAGAGCTCATTTGCACACTCGATCTTGGAGCTCTAGCATTCTCAAGGAGATCAAGGAGCCTTTAGTGTGATCTTTGTCATTTTCCGGGTGAGTTTTGATTTTCTCATATTTTGCTGATTTTTTGTTGCTTTTTGTTGTTTAGCTTTTAAGAGTGTTGTTTCACATGTTTCTTTAAATTATTGCTAGCATTTAAATTTTTTTTAGCTTGTAGAAGTGTTGTTTCAAGTTTTAGATTTTCTTTCCCAAGCGTTGCATGTGTTTTCCCATTTTTGCACCAACGGTCATTGTTGTGGCAACTCTCTTCACATGCTTCGTTTCCCTTTAGTTTAATCGATTCCTCCAAATTTTTTTTACCTGCATGCATCAACAATTAGCTAGATTTTTACTCAGAATTACATCATCCTTCAGATTTTCTTGTCTTTCACACTCCCCATGGGAAGTTTTGGGTCCCCTTGCCTAGATCTCACACTTCATTGCACGCACTGCACAATCTGGGAGCTCAAGGCCTCTACCTTGGGTTCTGGAATTGCGTAGAGATTGTTTGAGGTTGGCTCCAACTGCACACTACCTAGTTCCAGAAGCCAACCTCCTAGCTTGGCCACTGAGATTGCGTAACGCAGAGTCTCCCTCGGCCTTGGCCCATACTGAACTATGCATTGCGTAGTTCCAGTCATCAATATTCCTGACTGAATGTTGGGACTACGTAATGCACATTTCCCACAGGCAACCAATGACCTATGTCAGCCAGAATTGTGTAATATATCCCATCATGAGCCTGGTTTATTGTTTGATCTTGTTTTGATGTTGCTTTGGTTTTTAGGCTAACATTTGCTTGCCATGACTGTCCTCTCTGTCCCACAGGTATAGTATTTGTTGTGAATCTCTCTAACAGTTATAGTTAACATGGCATCCAAGAGAGTTACATCAAAGGAAACCGTTGAGAGAAGTATTGGGGAAGGAGTTGAGCAGACATTGGTGGATTCGATAGTTTATGAAGATACTCAGCTATTCATTGAGAAGGGTACAACACTGACATGGTAGAAAATAAAAAATACTCTTGTTGAGAACTTCAAGGAAGACTTAGAGGATTGATAGGTTTATCTTAGTATTCATCGGTCTATCTTATACAAGGTTGCATGCAGGTACCTCACCTTCCCATGTGCAAACATCATCAGTTGGATTTTCTCACATAGAGATGAACAAACTATGACATTGAGTAGTGCTAGGGGGAGAGAGTTTGCCACCTTCAGGGTAGAGAACTTTTAATAGATGTATCATTTACCCGAGTCGGTGAAGCACATGGACTCACTCTTTCATGGCACCCATAACTATGTGAACACTAGAAATATTGTCAAGCACTAGGTGAAAGAGTCTTCAAAGTTTAGATAGACATCTACCCATGTTTACAAGACAAAGTCCCTTAGGAAGGCTTATCAATTCTTGATCATCTATTCCTGCAGAATATATGGTCAATCGAAAACATAAACCTTTCTGAAGGGTGGGTAGTCTTACTGGACCAGTTGGTGAATGATGGGAGGCCTTTCAACTGGTTATATTTTGGCTCATAAGTTGAAGACCCATGTGGCTAAGGCTCAAAATCTGCCAAAGAATGAACAAGAAAGGTTTTACATGTCCGCATCCTTACTGGGTGCAATCTGTGCCTAGCAGCAGTTCCCTGGCATGAGCTGGACATGGACACCAAAAGAGACTGTCGTCAACATCTACCACAAGTTTCTTTCCGAATGCAACTATCAAGGAGTGATGGCAATGCTAACTGACCATTTTATCATCTTATTGCACAAGATTATCTTTGAGTAGGTTCCACCTTGCATGTCCTTAGAAGTAATGGAGGCAATAATAAACATTGTAGATTGGTATACCTCACCAGGTGATACCTTCGTCAGAGTGTTTGGCGGAGAGAAGCCTTTGCATGTTCTATCGAATTATGCCATTAACAAGCTGATCATGCAAGAGGTTTCATATCACCTCTATAAAGGGTTTTCAGTAGGACTGGATAGGAAGACGAAAGCGCCATGGCCCTCTTTTCCTTTGCAAATCGAATTATACGAGATTAAGAGCTTGAAAGATGCAGATGATGAGGCTAAGGAGATAGTGAAATTTGAGTTTGCCACCAGAGACTTTACACATATGATCCCCACAGTATTTTCAAGGACCATTGTGTGAGAGTGTACTTTCCATGGCTCCACAGGGCATGTCATTAGCTAGAGGAGGAACCTTGGAGGTACTGTTACAATGCCTCCAAGATCCATGAGCTAGTCAGTATAGCAACAGATTGGAAGGTTGCTTTACAGATAACAATAACTCCAGAAGAAACAACAACAGCAACAAAAGGCAACAATCTAGTGAAGGAAAAATGAAAGAGGAAGGTTGTTGAGGACCCAGAGGGAGAGAAAAGATAAAAGATGAAGGCAAATCCTATCTTGGAGAAGGAAGCTTTTGCAGTGGGAGAAAAGAGGGAGAAGCAGATGAAGAGAGTAGAGAGAAGGAAGAGAGAAAAGTAGAGGCTACATGAAGCAGAATAGAAGCTAAAGGAGACATAGAAGAATATAAGGAGGAAATAGTGTTTAGGATGAGAGAAAGAGAAGAGAAGTATAAACAGGGAGAAAAACAAAGGCAAGGGGTGATGACAGATGAAACAACACTGATACAGGTGGATGAGCCAGAACAATCAACAATGGAGGAAGAGGGTGAACAGATATAGGATCGGGAGCTTGCTCAGCAGATTGAGCAATTGATTGAAGTGGCAGACATGGAGTTGGAACGAGAGCCATATAATGAAGACACTGACCTTATGCCAAGAGCATCAGAGGTCATCTCTTAGTCTCCAGCACCTCCAGTATCAAAACCAGTCCTGAGTGAGCAAGGAGATATTGTTGTTCTTGATGACAATCTGGTCATGGATGTGTACAATCTATCATTTGATGAGTTGCAAAAGAAGATTGTACAGGTATAGAGGAATCACCTTCCATATGATCACGCATCACCTACATTCATCCAGGAAAGGGTGATAGTGTCAAACACCAGGAAGCATCCAACTGCCCTTGTCGAAGCTAGCTTGGCCTATGTAGGAGGAACAAGCTCAAATGTTAAGTGCTTGATGGCTGAGAATGAACAACGGGCAAAGAACTTACAGGCTTCTAGGTAAGAGGTAGAACAACTCTGAGCATCAACATAGAATGCAATTTCTGCATTGGGGGAATGAGGAAATAAATACTTGCTAAAGTATCAATAGTTGAGGGTACCATGTGATGAGCCCCAACAATGGATAATTATTTGGGCTCATTCAACCTCCATATTTGACTTAATCCACCATTCTCATTAGTTTATTGCATGTTTTTGATTATATTTGTGCTAATAGAGTGAATTGGATTAGTCATTATGCCAACAAGTCTAATGTGTGCTTTGTGTAGCCTTTTTGGTCAATTTGGAGACAAAATTGAAGGTTTTAATGAGCACTTGGCAGCCAAATTCGTGGGAGAACAAGGGAGAGGATTTGTAGGAAGGTGTCCCCTTCATTTATGGGCCCTTACCTTGAATTATCCACCATTAGCTCGGAGTTCAAGGGCCACCAAATCAATTATCACAAAGGCAGCCAAGCAAGTCATGTAGGACTGCTGTTAACTGCAAGTTTTGGGCAGCCGAGTCCCTAAAGTTTAGGAGGACTGTTGGGGTCCTCAATTTGTATAAATAAGAGGGCTTAGGGCCTCATTTCAGTTAGTCATTTTGGTTAGCCAGTAGTTAGTCATTTTTGTTAGCCAATAGTTAGTCATTTTGTATTCACTTTGTAGTCATTTTGTAATTCGATTTTTAGGCAGTAGATTAGCTTTGCTTTCAGCACATTTTCAAGTTCTCCTTGTGGACAGTTTTTGGAATGTAACATTTCTTGATCAATAAAGATGAATCCAGATTTGCACCAGCTCTAAATCTCTCTTAGAAGGTTGTAGCTCTTGGGGTTGGGCCCATATCAAGCACCCAATACCTCCTTTGTTTACTTTCATGTGTCTTTGCTACATTCTTAGAATAAAATATGCTATTTAGATTTAAATCTTGTTTTGTTATTTAGGTTGTTTTTGATGAGTAAAATAGCTTTTCATGCTCAGATTTAGTTGATAGGTTGTTAACAGAAAAAGCTTCAAGAAAAGGGCCATCAAACATCTGTGGTTTCACCTCTAGTGGGATCAGGAGCTATGACTACAATGACTTTGCTGCCCACAAAAACACTGATATTGCTTTGTCATGCAATCACTAGTGTTTGATTTTCATGTGTAGAAGTTGGTTAGAAGTTCAGACTTTCATTTTCTTAGTTGCATGAGATAAAATACATGGTTTCATTGCAGGTCACACTTCTGTTCATTCTCTTTACTAGCAGCTCACATATTAGGTCAACGTAACTAGGTCTTTGAATTTACAAGTCTTTGTTGGTTTAGATTGGAAAAATGACTTGCAGAGCACTTGTACCACTTCTTCATCTACTTATTCTCCCTCAGAACCATCCACTCCACCCTCTACTTAGAATCCTTACCTCACGTTTTCCATTTGCTCCCAAAACCCTACCTTTTTGTGTAATCATTGTTTCAGCCTTCTTTGAGCCAAGTCAGCCTTCTACACCTCACCACTCCATCCACCAGTCCCTGGGTCACTCCAGGCCCCTATCCTACCTCCATATCCATTCATGCATCTTCCCTCACTCATCCATCCTCTAAAATCCAATTTTTAAACATCCTGTAGAAATTTCTGAACATCCTGTAGAAATCTCTGAACATCCTGTAGAACCCCTGCAGACTTCCTGTAGAAGCTCATGAATGAGGTTTATTGACAGCCAAACCTTGTGAAACTCTCAGAAAGGGTGCTAGGGACTCCTTAGACCCTCTTTGAACCTTCCCAACCTTTTGCAATCATTTCCTCTTGCCAATCCACCTCTGCACAGTCAAAAGCTAGTTAAAAGCAACATGCATGATAATTCTAACAACTTATTCAAAAATACAAAAAGATGTTTTCTTCAGATAGTGATAACTTAGACACATGCATTTTACCTTCCTATAAGTCAATGGCATCTCTTTCAGTAGCTTGCATCCTCTTTTTCGCTTCAGTAGGGCTAGTTGGTAAAATTAGGGTTTGCTAGGGTTTGCATTTCCTTTCCACTTTTTAGTTTCTTTCCGCAAGTAGATTAGCCTCCTTTGAGTTAGCTTTCATCCGTCAGTTAAAAAGCTTCTTCTAATAGCTCATAGAATTTGGCTTAAGCTCCTAGCAAACTTGTGCCAACTGACCAAGTGACAGCTGCGGCAAGAGCTAGTACTTGTGCATACAGCACCGTCACTTCCAAGTTTGTTACGAACTATCGGGTTGATAAAATTAAAGAAGGGAGTTCCAGGAGTTGCAGCATTATTAGTGCAATACTGGGGCCCACCAAATACATGGATATATTTCCTTAGGAAGAAATCTAGAGTCTTTACAGGTTTATATAATTTAAAGCTCTAGTGAAAAACTAGAGAGAGAAGAAGATAAAAGTGTTGAGGAAAAATAATGATGGAGATTTTTGCAAGAAGAAATTTGAAGAGTTCTGTAAGAAGTGTGGTATAGCGCAGAAGAATAATACTCCATACACACCTCAAAAAAATAGAGTTGCAAAAAGAATGAATACGACATTGATGGAAAAGGAAAGAAGCATGCTCAGTAGTGTCGGGTTAGGACAAGAATGTTGGGCAAAGGCAATGGAGACTACATGTTACCTGGTCAATAGATCACCTTCATCAGAGTTGGAGGATAAGACTCCACAAGAGGTATGTAATGGTAAAAAACCCTCTCTTTCAAATTTGAGGGTATTTGGATGTGATTCATATGTACATGTTCCAAAGTTGAAAAGAACCAAGTTGGATAGTAAATTTGAAAGGTGCATCTTTATTGGGTAGAAAGATGGTTTAAAACGTTATAGGCTTTGGAACCTAGAAATAAGGAAGGTTGTGTGCAACAATGATGTGGTTTTTAGAGAGGTGAAAGATTTTATTAAACATGAAGTCCTACCAAAGGAACCTGAGAAGATAGAGTTTGAGCTAAAAAAGGAGGAATTAGACTGTATAGCAGAAGAGGAATTAGAAGATGAAGAGCCACAAACTCTAGCAATGAGAAGACCAGTTCAAGAAAGCAGGTAACCTGAAAGATATAATACAACTTCTTTCTATTCAAATTTTGATTTATCCATTACTAACGATGATCCTAGAACTATCAAGGAAGCAGTGGGTTCATAGGATGACACACTCTAGAAAGAGGCCATGGTTGATGAAATGACATCTTTTCACAAAAACGAGGCTTGGGATCTGGTGGAGTTGTTGGCTAGAAGAAAATCCACTGGTAGCAAATGGGTGTGTTGGCTTGTATGGGCCTGACCCATGTTCGGAGGTGATTTAGCCAAGCAAATCCTGGTAGTATTGTCCCTTTCAGCAATAGTCCACGGAGCATGGACTGAGGTCTCACCCGAAGTAGAATGGGAAGGTGCTAGAACCAGGTTTCCATACCCTGGGGATGTTTAATGAGCTTTTGGTGGTTCGCGGTTTGACCCTACGCACACATCGCTATGCGCACCTATTAGTCTCTCGTAACCCATAAAGCTGCCTTCGCGCAGCCCTACCCGGGGTGTGATCCATATTTTACCCAAGTTCCTTGCTTATTTAATATGTTATTATTCAATTAATTAGCTTATCTATGGAAGACTAGTGATAGTTAACAGTATATCTAGCAATAATATAAGTGCGTGCGATAAACAAAATAGTCTAAATGTAAAGAATGTAATACACAAGTAGATGCATAGAAATTGGAATCAACTTCTCTTTATTATTCTTCATTCAAGATTACAGACTTGACACTACCCTGTACACTCAACTGCAGGGGTCCACGCACTCAGCTGCGGACTCTACTAGGCCTCTGTGCACTTAGCTACTTCCTACTACTACAACCCAATACACTTAGACTCTCACTCAATGCTCAAACCATTCGTATTCATCTATCTATTCAATTCATTCTCTTTACAACTTAGAGCCTCGCTCCATTTATACAATCCCATGGTCCACGGACCATGGGTAGGCCGACATAACTTTACATTACATTACAATACTTAAGGCAGATATCCCTATGACTCAACCTATACTTCACGCTCCACGCCTAAAATTCATAGAGTCTTCCAATTCATTTGAGAAAAACTTCAGCTTTGAGCCCCAAAACATGTTGTGGGGGGGATTCCATGCCCAATAGCCCCCCAAAACAATCATCGTGACTCATCCTCGAGTCACTCTGTCGGTGCGGCAATCTTGGTGCAGAGTCCCTCCAACTAGTCCTGTACTTCTCGGAGGTCCACAGTGCACTTTTTTATGGTTTGTTGGACCTGTTGCATGTGATCTTCTGATGCTTCTTTGTGAGGATCAAGTCCCTACCTTAGTGCATAGAGCCCTTGCATCTGTGCAAGCTAGCCCTCAATATTTGCCATAATGGTGAAGGCCTCATCAATCCATGGCTGGATGTGTGCTTTGAGAAGTGCCTCTTTCTGTCCTGCGGCATCCACCTGCTCTTTCAATGCCCTTGCTTGCTACATCTTTGCGAGTCATTGAGTGAGAATGATTTTCTACGCAATTCCCCTTACATTGTTGTACTACTCCTAAAGCTTGCATGCCTTAGTTTCCAAGCACTGTATGTTATGGTCCCCCTGAAAGGATGTGAGGACTCCAAAGGCTTGGTCCAACATCCCGGTATAGTCTTGTACTACCCGTCCAATTTCTTCCAACCCTATTTGGATAGTGCTAATGTGTTTCTCTCTAACTTTTGGGGGAGTGGAAGGTTGTGCCTTCAGTCGCAGCTCGACAATTTGGAGATTCAGCTTCAGTTGCACAATTGTTGATTCCTTACATGCGTTTCAGATTCCACTTGCCAAATAGTGGATCTGCATTTCAGTTGGTAGATCTGCGATGATGGACAACTCTAGGACTCATCAGCACGCTTCATCAACAATCTGCATTATCTGCTAGTTTTGTGAGACCAATTTGTCACACTGTAGGCTGAGTTGTTCGATTTTGATCTTTTGCTCACTCATCACCTGAATCATGCAGCCCTCCCTGGCATGGAGCTCTGCTTTTATGCCATCTTACAGTTGGTACAATGTGTCTCATGGAAAAGCAGCCAAATTAAGGCCAAGTCCCTTGATCCTACCAACTGCAGCTCTGTCAGTCTCATTCTCTATTGCTAGCACGCCTTCGCGTAGCACTATGGTATTTGCCATCCTTGCACGTAGCATTTTCTCTGTTGTTGATGGGCCTCCTGTAGCGTAGGTGGCTATGGTTCCTTGCTATGGGGGGTGCATTTGTAGCTCTTGTAGTTGCACCCTTAGGGCCCCCAACACAGTCTGTTGTTTTGACATGGCTTCTTGGAGTGCTTCCTTAGTGACCTCGCGAACCATGCCACCAATGTCGTAGAGGTCGCCTTATGTTAACATGATTGGGTCGAAGGACAATTTGATGGCCTTGACCTTTTTCTATGGACCCGATCTCTCTGTGACGCGTGACCTTTTCAGTTGGGTAGAAGTTGTGCCCATGTTCATGCCTTCTTCTGCAAGGTCTGTGTCCTCTACCTCCTATCCTGTAGACAATTCCTGACCCTCCTCTTGTTGCATTGTTGTGGCCCCTGTTGTCTGCGCTGCTGCTTCTACTTCGGTGTCCTTTACTTGCTCTACAGCTGCCTTTGGTGCCTCACAGATTGCCCTTACCTCTGCTGTTGCTTTTTAATTTCACCTCTTTTCAGCCTCATCCTTTCTTCTCTATGTCACTGTCATATCTAGTTCCACCAAATATGGGGTGCGCCACTCGGGAGGCCATGATTCTAACACTGTAAAAATTTCATCATTAGTGGTGATGAAGGTTAGCTTGGTCCACTACTGCATCAGATCCTTTTTCACCTTGATGTAGATGTTGTGCATGTCTGCCTTGAAGCCTGCAAAGCTCCGCAGACTATTGTAATCTATGGGGGATAGGTGCGGCCTCCTATTAATCCACATCCAGACACTCGCCTTCATGAGCACCCAGAAGGTCTTTGTCTCACGAATCCACTTCATGTCCTTGGTAGTCCAGAGCAATGTGTACTTTGTAGCCTCTGGTAAGTCCTATTCAATGCTTGGGAACTGACTATCCTCTGGAAGTTCTCTCGCTACCAGTAGAATGGACAAAAGAAACCACACATAGTGGAAGGTCTTACCCTTCTCGTGGGCTTCCTTACAGTTGGTCAAGGATTCCTCGCAGAGGAATTCAGCCCAGTTGAATTGGACCCCCTCTACGCATTGTTCAACCAATGCAACTACCAACGCTGGTACTTCATCGCCATGGCATTTTCTCATTACCTTCCTGGCCAAGAGTTGGGTGGCTACGCGCACCCCTTTATCTTTGATGTTGTTGTTTGCATAACCACTCTTTTTCTTTCTGACCTTATATTTTTTCTTCATGGCTTCTGCGAGAGCCAAATTGTCACCTTTTCCTGCTATCCTCTTGGGGTCCTTTTCCTTATAAGGAAGTCGAGAAAATCTATGGATGAGATCTTCCATGATGGGAATAGGCTCCTCCAGCCATAAGTACCCATCACGCACCAGGCACAACAGCTGCCTGATGATGAAAATAGTGATGGGTGTGTGGTGAAAATGTGGAATCCATAGCAGATGAAGCAATCCAACCTTCTCCACACCACGCAACCATTTTCATGGCTCTAATGTTGTGACTGGCCCATCCATGCTCTGCTTCATGAGGCTCTTCATCTCTAAGTGTGGGAACTTCTCATTGTCCACAAGGTCCCAATCTTCAAACTTCATAGTGGGAATGCAGCCCAGGTGGGAGCCCTCAAACACAAGTCCATCAGGGAGGAGCGGGATTTGGAGTGTGCTCTTGGTGGCATCTAGATCCTTTGGTATCTTAGTTTTCCCTTTTCACGGAGGGACGTACTCGAGAAATTTTTCTGCAGAGCGCACTGGTTCGATACCCTCTTCCATGTCCTCTGCTTCCTCTATCTCATTGACGAGAGCCTATAGGTCCTCTTCCTCCTCATCTATCTCAATGGTGACAGCCTTGCCCTTTTCTTCCATTGAGAGCTTACCGAACTGTATATTCCTCGAGGACATGTGGACTAGTCCTATTTCCTGCTTATATTTCTTGGGTCTTGGCATCCAAGGCGATTTCAGGAATTTCAGCATGACCCCAATATCTTCGGGAACGTCGTGTATTGTGGGGTTTTGCATGGCCTCATCAGTGGTTTATTCTGCAAAGCCCAAACCTCTCCTAATAGCCGCCATCTTATTTGAACTGTTTGTGGTCATTTACGAACTTCGGAGCTCGAATATCGCTTGACATTCAACACTTTATGCTCTAATCAACTGCTCAAATATCAAGTGAACAAGTGTTGCCTCGTGGCTAGCCCCTAGAGTTTTATAGCACCTTTTGAATTCAAATTCGACCATTCCCCCCAATTTTGGGCCATAAATGCTTTCTTGGTGGCAAATTGTCCCAAATATTGTCCTTAATTTCCGTCTTAAATGCCCACCACTCGCTCCCTTTTTCCTTAGATCGGACATTCCATCATGAATAGTGACACCAACAGTCACTTCCCAGCCTACCTGCGCGGCAGCGCAGCCTCATATGCGCAGGCGCGAACCTTGTGACATGTTGATTTTGCATGCATCTCCTCTATCATGCAACTCTGAAATAGACTCTTTTATAGTCCTACGCTCCCTTTCAACTGCCTGGAGTGTTGAGACTGTGCTCCCTACAGCTAATCAGGTGGTCGCACCACCTGTGCAAGACTTCAACTTGCCTTCTAGTATAGTCTATGGAAACTCCTCAATTGCCCTCGCGATAACCAGTGCTACGCATTCTACCGTATATAGTGTGCTCCCCTGGTTACTGCGTTTGGTGAGGTGTGGTCATAGACATGGTAGTAGAGTCATAAATTCTTGGCGAAAATCTTCTAATCCACTGGTATGGTCATCCACACCTTTTCTTTTCATCCTTAGTTTATCGGCGAGACATGCTTGCTTGATCTCGTTTTCCAACCTCTCGATCTCGGTGTCCATTAAAATGCTTTTCTTCCTCAACCGTACCTGGTATTTTTCAAGTTTGCAAAGTCTAAGGTTCCCTCACTGAATGGCTTCCTGAATCTTTACCTCACGTAGCTGTGAGATTTCTTCGTCTTGGTCTTCGCACACTATTACAATTGTGAGAGCTATTATTTGTAGATTACTCTTTGCATTTTCTTCAAAAATTATGGTCTCTACTCTGTTCCACACCTTTGGAATCATTTTCACGGTCAAGGTTTTGGAGATGGTCCTATAGGCCCATCAAACCATTGGTACGCGTAAGTCCCAATCATTTCATCTTGCATAATGAACCCTGTTCAGTACTTCGCACACCCTATCAAATGCCTCTCCATGGATAATTGGTAACGCGCGTCGCATTTCCTGTTGCTACTATTTTTTTTATTCTCTATTCTAGGAGTGGTGTGTGCTTGTGTGGGTTGTACAACATATGTCTGTACTCATCAGGAAAGGTGGGTGCACAAGTTGTTCCACCCTGGTTAATTGCCTTGCATTCTGAGCTAGGGTTTTCCAAAGAATAGGCGCATCATCCTTTTGCATCCACGCTAGTCCTCAAAAATTTCTTGATGTGTATCCCACCATCGTGTGGGTGTTGCACATAGTGCCCACTTCAGAGCATTGAACCGCAGCTGTTCTGGTATTGCGCTTTCAAATTTTTTGAAGAATTCATCCACTATTGTCAACCCATCATATGTAACCAGATCCCTTCCCTCTATTGTCATGCAATGTAGTGATCTAACCATCATGTTGCAATTAAGCATTGTTACTTCATGTAGCCGATTTTGTCATCACTCTACTTATTCATTTGAATCTGAAGTGTAGGAGATTTCACGCTCCCACAAAATTCTTCCATCTATAGTTAAATTCACCCAATCTTGTTCTTGAGCAATTATCTTGTAAATACAATTGAGATTTTCGTCACTATCACCATCATGCACTGGTTCAGTGTATCACACTCCTTTAGCTAGATCTAGTGGTACTACTACACGTAGTAAATTTTTCTCAAAAATAATTTTACGCTTCTTTAGATTTATGACTCCATTCATATTAGTGTCCTAGTCTATTCCTAGTATCACAGGATATGGATTACTATCATCGAAAATCTCTATCACTTCAAAATCCACTTGCGCGCTTGCACCTTCAATATCTACTGCTACCTCTTACAATATTCCCATGGGCAAGACCTTCTGTTGGTTCGCCATTCATAACTGAATAGGAGACTACTATAGCATGGGTCTACCCATGTGTTCCCATGTTTTTTTTATTAGTACATTCACGTCCGATCTGAGATCCAAGATTACCTAATCCATTTCCTATTCATCGATTTGCGCAGTCAACCTCATTTCCCTTCCTATGTGCAATGCATGCTTTCTAAGTTTCCGGACCACACGCAATTCTCCTAACCCCATGCACCTAGTGATAAGTTCTTGTAGTCCTTTTACGGCCTTGCTGTCATCTAGCAATTTCATGCATGTCTCCAGAAAGGTAGTGAGCATTGAAGGATCCATCCTTGGTTCTAGTTGATCCTTACTACCTGAAGTGGAGGCCTCCATGAAGCTCTTCTTAACTTCCATGAATGTCTCCTTCGCATGTTCTAAGTCAAATTTGGGTTCCTCTGTAGGAGCCTTACGAACCCATACACTTTCTTCTAGTTGCTTCCCTTTATCATCGCCCATGGTCATACCACTCCTAAGCATCATGTTTACATTTGGGTCTTCTTCGCGCGGCTCACACCTCATCATCTGCAAATTCTGAGTTGAAGGGGGTTGGAGTACCCCTTTTTCGCACATCCTTGCTATCAATGAAGGGAAGACTTTTGCCTCATGATCAAATTGAGTATAGTACAAACATGATGTCCTTATCAGGTTTGTACAATCATGGCCATAATGCCCTAGTCCTCTGCATTTGTAACAAATTAGTTGTCTGCGCCCCCTTCCTGGTCCCATTCTACCTCGACCTCGACCGCGCCCCTAAAATCAAGCGCACACCATTCCTCCATTTGGGTCAAGGGTTCGCGTTTCAGTCTGCACCCTATAGGCAGGAGTTCGAACCATCATTAGCTCATAGCTTTAGTAGGTGCGTTCATCACGACCTATTGACCTGCAGAAATTACAAAACAATTGCTAGAACGTCTGCGTATATTTTTGCAATAGACGACAATTATCTGTGGTGTTTTTTCCTCCTATCTGATAGATCGCGCACCATAGTGTAGGTGTCATGCTCGATCTTTCCTATGCTTTGGGTCTTAATGGCATCAGCCCTCCTCCCACCAAGTAATTCACGAACACTGGACAGTGGTCCTTGTCATGCCCCTATCCTTTGCATTTTATGCACCATACCTCCTCGCTCACCTCCGGCTGAGGTGTCTTATCTTGTTTCAAACTCTACATCTCTAAACATAGATTTTGCAGTTACATGTGGATTTGTTGGAATCCAAACCCAGGGTCCTGTATAGGGGTCTCATGCAATCTCATTGCCATCTCCAAAGCTTCGGCCTAGGTGGAAATTTTTTCCTCTGATAGTGTCATCCTTAAGTGCGGCGTAAATGACACTACAAACCATGTGCAATGTTGTCCATCCGTCAAAGTCATATTGGCTTCACAAATCATACCCTTCAACCTTTGGTCTAGATTCTAGGGTGTCTCACCCGGGAGAATCGTGATCTCCTTAAACCCGATGATTGATTGTGTTTCTGACTTTGGCCTGCTAAATTCCCTATTCAGCACAGCCTGGATTTCTGTGATTCCTACATTTGGATTGTCATTAGAATGCTTGATGTACCATGTTAATGTGCATTCCTGTAATGCGCTCACAAACGTAGCGTCTTGATATTGTCATCCACAATGCCTTATGCTTCCCATACTGCTCTTACCACAAACCATAATTGGTATGGATCTTCATTCCCCACTCCTCTGAGTACTGGTAGTTTGATCACACTCACCATACTGAACTATGGTGGTGGCAGAGGTGGGGTGGGTGGAGATTGAGGTGAGGAGGGTGAGGTGGGTGGTGGTGTGGGTGGAGGTGGTAAACGCGGAATGCGCTGCATTATTAGACTGACTTCACTTCTCTGAGAAACTTTCATGAGCTCCTCCTTGCTTTTCCATGAGGGTGAAATTAAGGGACTAGTTTATAATTCTTCACTACCTCCGCTTCTATAGATCTTCCCACTTTGCGTGGCCCCAAACATTAATTTATTTGCATACCCTGCTTTTCACACAATAGCATCTTAATCCAAGTGTTCAAAGATTTAATATACTTACCTTGCGGTCCCTTGAGGAAACGTCGCTCCACCTCACTGTAGCTGATGGTCATATCTACGTGAACTCGGTGATAAATCCTCCTATAATTCAGTCGAGCCAATGGTCCATAGCTCGCATGATCTTATCTCCTAACGCTTCTAGTATGTGCATTAATTCCGGAGTCCACACTATTGGTTTTTCAAGCCTATACCTTCCCTTACTGTCTACTAGCTTCATGATCCACTCATACAGCTCAGAAGGAAAGGATGCAAAGAAAATTTTGTGGATTGTCATATACAAGTAGCGCTCCAACCACTGTTCCTTAAATACTCGCGGATTTCTATTTTCCTGTGCCGTGAACTTGTGAATATTATTGTCCAACCACTCTTCAATTTCTTTATTTTTGGCATTCCAATAGCATGACATCAGACATCCCTTATGCAGATCCCGGTCCCAACAACGAAACCATTTGTTGGCTTGTATGGGCCTGACCCAGGTTCAGAGGTGATTTAGCCAAGCAAATCCCAGTACTGCTAGACCTTTTGGCAATAGCCCATGGAGCGTGGACTGAGGTCTCACCTGAAGTAGTATGGGAGGGTGCTAGAACCAAGTTTCCGAACATTGGGGATGTCTGATGAGCTTCTGGCGGTCCGTGATTTGACAGTGCACACATGTAGCTACGTGCACCTATTAGTCCCTCGCACCCTGTGAAGTTGCCTTCGTGCAACCCTACCCGGGGCGCGATCCATATTTTACCCAAGTTCCTTTCTTATTTAAAAGATAAGTTAATTACTTAACTTATCTGTGGAAGACTAGTGATAATTAACATTATATCCTGCAATCATATAAGTGCGTGAGACAAACAAAACAATACAAATGTAAATAATGTAATACACAAGCAGATGCATAGAAATTGGAATCAACTTCTCTTTATTATTCTTCATTCAAGATTACAGACTCGACATTGCCCTGCACACTCAGTTGCATGGGTTTGCGCACTCAGCTGCAGACTCTACTGGGCCTCTACACACTCTACTGCAAAGCCTCTTCCTACTACTATGACCCAATACACTTAGACCTTACTCTATGCTCAAACCATTCGTATTCATATATCTCTTCAATTCGCCCTCTTTACAACTTAAAGCCTCACTCTATTTATACAATCCCATGGTCCACGGACCATGGGTAGGCTGACATGACTTTACATTACATTACAATACTTTGGGTAGACAACCTTATGACTCAACCTATACTTCGCATTCCATGCCTGCAATTCACGGAGTCTTCCAATACATTTGACCAAAACTTGGGCTTTGAGCCCCAAAACATGCTGGGGGATTCCAGAAAGGTATAGTACAACTTCTTTCTATTCAATTTTTTATTTATCCATTACTAACGATGATCCCAGAACTGTCAAGGAAGCAGTGGGTTTAGAGGATGACACAATCTGGAAAGAGGCCATGGTTGATGAAATGACATCTTTGCATAAAAAGGAGGCTTGGGATCTGGTGGAGTTGTTGGCTAGAAGAAAATACATTGGAAACAAATGGGTGTTTAAGAAGAAGATGAATGCAGAAGGAAAGGTGGAGAAATAGAAAGCTCGGTTTTTAGAAAAAGGTTATTCCCAGGTGTTGGGAATTGATTTTGGTGATATTTTTTATGCTTTTTCCAAAGTAGCTTCTATTAGATTACTTTTTTTTGTTCTTGCTACTTTTGATTTTTAGGTAGAACATATGGATATCAAGACAACATTTCTTCATGGGGATCTAGAAGAAGAGATCTACATGAAACAACCAGAAGGCTTTGTGGTGAAGGGTAAGAAAGAACTACTATGCAGGTTAAAAAAGTCTCTATATGGGTTTAAAAAGTCACCAAGGATGTGGTGTCAAAAATTTGATACATATATACGGGGACTTGACTTCACAAGAGGAAAATAAGATCATTGTGTGTATTTTAAATTAATTGGTGACCATGTTATTTATTTGGTCTTGTATGTGGATGATATGTTGCTGACTAGAAATAACAAAGAAATTATCTAGGAATTGAAGACCCAACTGTCCTCCAAATTTGACATGAAATATGTTGGTGCTGCAAACTATATTTTGGGCATGGAAATTAAATGAGATTGGACAAAGAGGAAGATATGGTTAAAGTAGAGGAATTATGTCAAGGCAATACTGTAGAGGTTTAATATGTAGGATAGTAGACCAGTGAAGGTTCCTATCATTGTAGGTGTAAATTTATCTACTGACAAGTGTCCCAAGACACAAGAAGAGGAAGAGGACGTGTCTTTTGTTCCATACACAAGTGCAGTTGGTAGCTTGATGTATGAAATGGTCTATGCTAGACTAGACATTGCACATGCAGTGGGAGTATTGAGAAATTTTATGTCAAAACTAGGGAAGGAGAATTGGACAATAGTGAAGCGAGTTTTCAGGTATTTTTGTGGCACTAGTGATTACCGTCAGTGCTACCAAGGAAGACAAGGATTGGAAAGAGTTTTGGACATCCATGGCTTTGTTGATGTAGATTGGGCTTTAGATCTAGACAGAGAAGATCTATAAGTGGGTATGTGTTTAACCTATTTGGAGGTGTTGTCAGTTGGATGAGTAAGAGACAATCTGTCATGAGACTTTCAACTACAGAAGAAGAATACATGGCAGCCACTCATGCAAAAAAGGAAGTCGTTTGGTTTTATAGATTGTGTTCAAGTATGGGGTTAGTACAATGAGGTATAAGGATATACTGTGACAGCCAAAGTACAATTCTTTCGGCAAAGAACCGAGCTTATCATTCAAAGACAAAGCACATTGATGTTCAATATCACTTTATAAGGGATATGGTTGAAGACAAAAAGGTATTGTTGGTAAAGGTGGGCACTTTGAAGAATAATGCATATGCATTGACAATGTCTATGAGCACTAAGAACTTCTCTTGGTGTAGAGAAAAAATGGGTGTTGCAGGGCTAGACGAGTGATTAAGCTCTCCTATGGCTCCATGTGGAAAGAAAACAACAAGTGGGAGAATTTTGGGTGTGTGTTATATTCTTTCAACAATTAGTTCCCCCTTCGTTGCAGCGTGCATAGCAGGGGGGGTCACAGGGAGTTGGTAGCCCCCTTTGTTAGGGGGTTTGAGGGGAGTGATAACCCCTCCCAATGGGGTCTGCGGTAGTGCCCTGGGGAATTTTTTTGTACCCTATATTAGGTGGGCGTATCTACCTATGGTTTTGTGCATCGATTTGCACATGGTTTTAGGCATGATAGTTTTCGTCCCATGGTATTTTGTAGATCCGGTCAAGGAAACTATGACTATGTTCTAATCCAAGGTTAATGGATTAGGGTTTATGGATGCTTTGGCATGTATATATATTAGATCTAAGACTTTTGTGATCCATAACATGAGCATGTTGCAGATATTAGACACAATCGATCCCGGTCATCAGCCCTAGCCAATCATGTAGAGAAAACGAAACACCATGTATGCATTGGAGAATCCAAAGTTATTGCTAAGGTTGATCACTTCCACCATAGGAAGCTTAGGTAAGCGATTGAGATTGAAAGGCTTGCCAAATATTTTAACAGGGATGATGGTTGGAAATTAAGTAAGAGCAGGATTCCGACTCTCGCTTCTTGATTCTACCTCCCTTTCTTCTCATTTTTACTTTTTATTTCTATCTTATTTTTAGATTTTTAGTTTTTTTTACTATTATTTTCTTCTTTAACTCTGTTTGTTTTACTTGATAATTATTTTTCTTGCTACTTCATTTTTATATTATACATATTTTTGTGACCCTCTAAATATTAGTTATTATTTTGTTCCCCTCTTAACCTTCATCTATCCCAAGATATATAAAATTTGAGTCTTTCTCTACTGTTTCTTTTTGCAATATTATTATTACTAAGTCAATTAATATAGCTGATATATATAATAATATATAATATTATATAATATATATATATAATATATATATATATAGTATATATAATGCTAAATAACCCTCTTTCATTTTTTATATATATGATAAATTATTTCTAGAACCATTCTTAACATATAATTGTAGTTCTATACAATTAAACATAGGTATATTTTATTATTTGGAAATAAGTTATCCCCTAATAATTATTATAGAATGATAATTTAATTATCTCTCACTACATAATAGTTATTAAAACAATAGAATAAATATTTAATCTACTCCTAAATATAATATAATTTTTAATAGATGACTCCTTATCTTAGATTTTAAAAAATATATTTAACTTACTTTATTAATTAATTATTAAAATATTTTATATTTATTTATTCCTAACAACTAGTTTTTAAATAAATAGATAATATTTTAATAGATGTTAGGAAACTAGCTCACAAAAAGATAGAAAAGATAGATCAATGCCTTATAATTCAGCCTCTTCGAGGGGACAACATCCTTTACATTACACAAATGAACAATTCATGGATGATACAAATGACTAAACCTCCCTTCTATATATATGAGTCTAAGGGGTCACAATATAATCAAGCTAACATAATAGTAATAACATGAGGGCACAAAAATAACAACATTGGGTTTCTATGGAGCATACTAATAACAATACGGGGACAATAGGGGCACAATAATAACAATAAGGGATACAATGACAATAGTAATGGAGGAATCACTAGTATTATAGGGACCTAACATGCCCCTCTCCTTTCAAAAATCATTGTCCTCAATTCTTGAGTAGTTCTGGATGCTTCTGTATAAAATTCTCATCCTCCCATGTAGAATCTTTAGCAAATAAGTTCTTCCACTTGATGAGATACTCCAAAATTGATAGATTTCATAGCTATCAAGTTCTTGTTTCTATGACTGCTTTCGATGCCAATATGATTTTTCCTTCCTCATCAAGTTCTGGCAATATTATTTGAACTGGGAGCTTTTCACCATAACCTTCTTTAAACATGAAACATGGAAAACTGGGTGCACTCGGGAAGTTGCAGGAAGCTCCAATTTGTATGCTATAGTACCAATCTTTTGCAACACCTTGTACGGACCATTATACTTCAGTGATAATTTATTATCCTTCTTAGTTTACTTGAGGGACATTTGTTTATATTGCTATAGCCGTAGGAATACCCAGACACTTACATCAAAACTTCTTTCACTGTGATGTTGATCTACCTGTTGTTTCATTCTATTCTGCGCCAACGTGAGGTTATACTTTAAGAGTTGGAGAACCTGTTGTTGATGCTCGATGTTATGTTCCACTGCTTGATCCTTAGAGTTTTCTCTTAAATATGATGTGATGGATGGTGGATGATATCCATAAAGTGCTATAAATGGGGTCATTTTTGCTGCAGTATGGAAGGAAGTGTTATACCACCATTCAGCCAAAGGCAACCATTTGACCCATTATGTTTGTTTATTAGATATAAAGCAACGAAGATATCCTTCCAAAGATTTTTTTACTATCTTAGTTTGCCCATCAGACTGAGGATGATAATATGAGCTATGAGCTAACTGAGTACCGAGACAAGAAAATAATTCTATCCAAAAATTTCCAGTGAAAATGGGATCTTTGTCGCTTACAATAATATTTGGGTTTCCATGTAGCTTTTGAATTGTTTCAATAAATGCAGTAGAAACTATACTAGCTTTAAATGGATGTGATAATGCACAAAAGTGTGCATACTTGGTAAGTCTGTCAACTACCACCATGATGACACTCTTTCCTTCGGACTTGGGTAAACTTGTGATAAAATCCATTGAAACCTCCTCCCAACATTGGCGTGGAATGGATAAAGATTGTAATAGACCTGGGATTTTAATTGTTTGAAGTTTATTTTTTTGTCAAACCAAACATTCCGCCATAAACATTTGAATATATGATTTAAGGCCATCCCAAAAAAATTCCTTCTTAACCATGTGGTAAGTTTTTAAAAATTCTGAGTGCCCTCCTAAGGGAGAAGTGTGCATTTCCATAAGAATATTTTGTTTGAGTTGGGAATTCTTACATAGGTATAAATGATCTTTGTACCATAACGAATCATTTTTCCAACTAAATGTATCAGATGTACTGGGATCTTGTTGTAACTTTTGAATGAGTGCCCACACTTCTTCTTCATTCTTCCATTCCTCCCTTGCTTTATTTATCCAATCTGGTTGGATAATAGAAATGGCACACAACAATGCTTCCACATCCTCATCCTTTCTTAAGAGTGCATATACCACAACATTTTTCTTCCATTTTTTGTAGATTATTTCAAAGTCATAACTCAACATCCTTGTGACCCATTTTTTTTGCTCTTCAGGAGATAATCTTTGATCTAAAAAGTATTTAAGACTATCATGATCCGTTTTTACCTTGAAGTGTCTTCCCATTAGGTAGGGTCACCATTTCTTAAGTGCATGTAGTATTGCCAACATTTCCTTCTCATAAATAGCTTTATGTAAATACTTTCCCTTTCATATGTTATTAAAATAGCACAAATTCCATTTCCTGAAGCATCACATTCCACAATAAAGGTTTTTGTGAAGTCCAATGTAGCTAAGACTGGTGCTTGGCACATTGCCTCTTTAATATGTTTGAAGGTTTTAGTTGCTTCTGGAGTCCATGAAAATGCATCTTTCTTCAATAATGTTGTTAGAGGTGCTGCTATTCTCCCATAATTATTAACAAATTTGCAATAATACCTTGTCAACCCGAGAAATCCCCACAGACGCTTTATGGATGTGGGGATTTTCCATTCCTTAATGGCTTTAATTTTGCTAGGGTCTACCTTAACACCTTCATGAGATACAACATGACCCAGATATTCCACCTCTTGTACTCCAAAGAAACATTTGGAGTTTTTTGAATATAATTGTTTCTCCTCCAATAGTTTGAGCACCCTGTCAACATGTTCAACATGATCCTTCCGAGACTTGATGTAGATTAGTATATCATCAAAAAACACTAACGCAAATTTTATAAGGAAGGGTTTGAAATGGAATTCATTAAACCTTGAAATGTATAAGGTGCATTGATAAGCCCAAAATGCATAAAAAAAAAATTCATAATGACCCTCATGAGTTCTAAATGCTATTTTCGGAATGTCTTTAGTCTTCATTCTGATTTGATGATATCTAGAATGAAAATCCAACTTGGTGAAGTAAATTGATCCATGCAATTGATCCAATAATTCATAAATGATAGGAATGGAAAATTTATCTTTAATAGTGAGCTTGTTGAGCTCCCTATAATCTGGACACATGCGTCATGATCCATCCTTTTTGTACACCAATACTACTAGAGCAAAGAAAGAACTTTGACTAGGTTGAATTATACCAGCATCTAGCATTTCTGCAACCATATGTTCAATTTCACTCTTTGAGCATAGGGATATCTATACGGCCTGATGTTTGGAGGAACACTTCCTAGAATCAAATGAATAGCATGATCATGATCACGAATAGGTGGGATACCTTTGGGAGTCTCAAATACTTGGAAATAATTGTCCAAGAATTTTTGGGATATATGGAGAAATAGATGTTTCGATGTGGAATCTCTAGCGAACATAATTGTGAAATAACACTCTTGGTTACTTCTTTAGAAGCTTTGTCATACTGCTAGAGTAATTATCTTCCCAGTTTCCCTGCATAACCCTTAATTCAACTTCCTTTCTTCCGAAAATTTCATGAAAAGTTCTTGAAAAGTAAAAGCTAATGTACCAAGATTATAGCCATGGATCCTAATACAACATCAGCACCACCCATTGGAATGGAAAGCATTGGGCTATTCAATACATATTCTCCCATGGATAGTTTGATATTATGGCACTTTCTTGAGAAATTTGTGGTTCCTCCACTTGCAACCATCACTTGACACTCTAGTGTTGGATATAGGAAGCAATTCAATTCCTTTTCTATCTTACAATGAATAAAATTATGGGTACTTCCATAATCAATCAACACTATTACCTTTTTCTTATTGATATGTTCTTTTATCTTGAGAATTTGAGAAGTGGTAATTCTAGCCAGTGCATTACAAGATATGGTCGAATTCATTTCTTCTTTAGATAGGGTTTTTTCCTGGAGTATATCCTCTTCTTTTGACATTTTTTGTTCCTTTTCTTCCTCCTCTTCACAATATATGTAGAATAATTTTTTCTCAGCACACTTATGACCTTTAGTGTATTTTCTATCATAACTATAACAAAGCCCTTTTGCTCTTTTCTCTTCCAATTGTTGTGGTGTAAATCTTGTAGGTTGTGGAAGGCTAGGGGCAACAACACTTCCATCTTTATAGTTGTGAGTGGTAGGCTTCCTGGTTGCCATAATTTTTCTTTCCATTTTTCTTGCTAACCTAAATTCCTTCTCCAATGAATTAGGTTCCCAAAGGTGAACCTCATGTTGGATATCATCCTTTAAAGTCCCTATGAACACATCAATCCTATGCTCCTCTGGAATACATTTTACCCTTATGTTCAATTTTTGGAAGTCCTCAATGTGCTCCATCATTGAACCCTTTTGTTTGAGATTTATCAATTGGCTAAAAGAGGTGTTTCTTTTTGTATCCTCATAATGTGGGATCATTTCTTCCATAAAAATTGCCTAAGTGACAATTTATTTATGAGAGAAAAGTCATTGATACCATACAAACTGTTTTGGTTCCAAATATAATGTTGCAATACATACCTTTTGTTGGGTGTGGAGCCTGATTATCTTTTGTATTCAAAGGTGCCACTGCATTGGACCCCAGTTCATAATGGGGTGGCAACACTACCCGTAAAATATTCGCTGTAGGGGGGTCCAGGGGGGGGCGGCTACGACATTTTGCCCCCCCCCCCCTCTCTAGCGGGGGGTTTCGGGCGCAGTGCCTCCAACGCTAAGAATAGATGTAAAATTTCCTTGTGAAATGTTGTAATTTCTATTCAATCTGGGTCATTCATTAGGCGAAGACCTGATGATAGAAGTTATGTTTAATTTAGGGGTTTTTCCCTAGAAGGCAACCCCTCGCTATATATGCGGGAATTGTATTGTGTCTATGTAGATCTATATTATGAGTGAGTAAAAGAGAGGAGATTGAGAGTGAAGAGGGAGTTACAATGGATCTACTGTAGGTTGTATCTCTTCAGTTTGTTGGATAATATAATAAAAGAAGGACTGACTGTTTCTCCGTGGGTGTAGCCCAAACTGGGTGAACCACACATATCTGTGTCTCTCTTGTTTTATGTGTTTTTTTTGTTTATATTTCTACAATATTTTATGTGTTCCATTGCTCTGTAATATATAATTTTCTAACAAGTTTTATGTGTTTTTCAAATTATGGAGATCGAAAAATTGCTCCATCTGTTGTATCCACGTTCCAAGATCCTTGCCATCAAACTTCCTCATATCGATTTTTGGAACATGGTGGGTCTTCAATCCAACATTAGAGTCTATTAAATCATGATTAACATTTATTTTGTTCTCATCGTGAGTTTCGTTTACTACCCTTTCACCAATAGTGACCATTTCTTGTAGCAACTTATTCAAATTTATCTTCAATTCTTCCATCTTATTGTCCA
>APFE031271927.1:160747-210956 GCA_000404065.3 Pinus taeda | reverse complement strand
CAAAAGTGCTCAGGTTAAAATCTAGCATTATTGGAAGCTTAATGCTTGATTGGGTGTTATTGAACCCAGACATTTTTCCAATCAACACTAAAAGCTTAAAGATAGCTTCTCTAAGTCCTACATGACTTTACTATGCTCTTGAAGTGGGGGCACATGCCGGATCTCCAAGTGAATAGTCTTAAACTAAGTGAAGATAAGGCTGATAGATCATTCAGTGTGGATCTCTTTAACCCATAATTGAATACTATGTCTCTCTTGAAACCATAATTGAATACTATTAGGACTTTCAAATTTTTCATGGAACTCAAAAATGTTGGAAGAAAGTATTTGCTTCTAGAAAAGAGTAAAACTAAAGCCTCTGCTTGAGGACAATTGATGTCACACCACTAATACTTCTCCATGGAATCTGTATAGGTAAACCACAAATGAAGAATTCCATTAAAATATTGTGTTTATTGAATACACAAATGAAATCATTGCATTTCTTTAAAATATCTTTTGAAATCAAAATTACTGAAATTACATATCGATAACCTAGTGGGTGTAGGATAAAATTCACCAGTGTCATTTATAGAAAGCATGAGAAAAAACCTAATACTATATATAAAACCAAGAAAAATTCAAATTCATCACTACTAGGGACATCGTAACCACCCTGCCAATACACAAGTATGTTCCTATTTGCAGTTAGAAAAATTACCCAAATTACAATCTGTTTACTCCAGCCTATGTTGGAAATTTGTAGAAGGATGACTAGTGCAATCAATCCATTCCTTTTAGCCCTAGATTTGTTTCAGGTTAAAACAATATTGTACAAATATACTTGTCTAATGTCTATGCTTTAACCATTCACCTTAAGATGTTTTTACAATATAATTTCCTAAGTCTATTTAATATCTTCATTATCATAAAAACCAACCTCTATCCATCTTAACTCCACATCTACCACTATTGGGGGATGAAATCTATTTATCCCTCTGAGTACTTGGTAATGAAAACCAACCTATATCCATCTTAACTCCACATCTACCACTCTTAGGGGGATGAAATCTATTTATCCTTCTGAGCACTTGGTAGACCTGGAATTAAGATGGATATAAGATGATAGAATTTTCCCTTTAAATAGTCTATGCTCACATGAATACCATGGTCTTACCATGGGTTATCATAAACCTGGAGCTTAAAATTAATATTAGTAATTTATAAAAATTAATAAAATTAATAGGTGATTTTTATTTTATTTTTTATTTTAACCAAGATAAAATGTTTAACATACATTAAATTACAACATCCATTTTTACTCTTGATCCATAAGCACTAAGAGGGATCAAATATTTTTTCACTCTATGCTAGTTTGCAAATCACGATTGGCACGATTGGGATCAAATATTTTTTCACTCTATGCTAGTTTGCATATCACAATATTTGATACCTCTGGGGGGTTAGTAGATCCAGAGTAAAGATGGACCTATGCTGGTTTAATTCCCACATTTAAATAGGCTACATTCCAGGTGAATACCATGGGTCAATACCATGTTCCATTTTGGTGAATACCATGGGTCAATACCATGCCATTTTTAATTTTATTAATACTAATATTAGGGTTAACAATGTTTTTTTGCATGGTATTAATAATAATCTAGCCCATGGTATTTGTCCCATTGTATTTTGCCCATAGGTTTCACCTAGATATAACAACCTTTCTTGAGTATCCTTAAATATAAGGTGACTTATGGAGTAAATATAAAAAAAATGTTTTATTTGTTTACCATACCTCTCATTTATTTATATTTTTAAAGATTTTTTTAAAATTTAACCATACCTCTTGTTACAAATATGGGTATTTGGCCCATAGGATTCATTAAATAAAACTCTTTTTTGAGCCTTCATAAATAGAACGAGGGTTATGGACTAAATATAAAAAGAGGTTTTATTTATTTACCATACGATCTAGTTAATTTATATTTTTATTTATTTACCATACCTTTTGAGTAAGTATAAAAAGGCGTTTTATTTATTTACCATACTTCCACTTTACTTATATTTTTATGTGTTTACACCCTTGCATGTATATAAGATGACTTATGGAGTAAATATAGAAAATGTTTTATTTATTTACCATACCTCTCATTTATTTATATTTTTATTAATTTACCATACCTCTTTTATAAATATGGTATTTGGCCCATAGGATTCACTTAAATAAAACCTATTCTTGAAAATTAGGGCGAATGGAAGGTTGTAACTCCTAATTTCAAGGGCTAAATTTACCTTTTTTACCCTCTCCCTTAAAATAAGGTGGGCTATTTGAGGTGATTTGTAAAAATGTACTATGATACAAAATATTCGCCCACTAAAAATTTAAAACCCCTTAATTTCCCCAAAGGGCAAACATTCACCCCTAAAATTTTCCATGTATGTAATGAGTTACTTGTAAATAAGTTGAAGTGTCAAGAGGGAATTCAAAGAGTCACAAAGGGGAATGTCAAGGGTCACCCCACCCTTTGTTGAAAATATAACCTCATAACTCATAGAACAAGATTTTGGCTAGGCTTAGGCTTATGAGCATTTTGTAGAGCCTTAGCTTCTCCATAGTGTAGAGCGAGTATACGTCTTTGGAGGAGTAGGTGTTCTTGACGGTAATGTTCCATTATTGGTTCTAGTGGTCATCAATGGTGTATGTATGGATGAAACTTTCACTTATAATAATAATATCAAGGTCAACAAGCTTTCATGCTTATGTTGTTAATGTAGTTGGACTATTTTGGTTTCTTTAGCAATGTATGTTATTTAACTTACACATATGCTTATGAACTACTTTGTATGCATTTGTATGAATCATGTTTAATGTGTGTTGTTGGATTTCCTCATCACTTTAATTTGTGGACTATTCTGCATTTTAGCTTGTGATGTCATTCTACTCGTGTGTTCCTTTCAAGTTGTGTATTATTACAGGCTTCTAAGGGCCACACTTCCTTTTCCCCTCCATGTGTTAGAACCTTCATGCCGCATTAAGGGAATTTTGAGGTCTAAAATGGGCCTCCTAAGGAAATTATAAAATAATAGTGGAAATAATAAAATAGGATTAGAATACACCATCAAATTTTAGATGGAAAAAAGAAAAAAACTATTTTTTCAACTTATCTCTCTATGGGTTTACCCAAATTTCAAGCAGAAATACTCAATGGATTAAAAATGTGATTCCTCATCTAAGGGGTACCCCTATTGCATACTTTCGATGGACCCTACTACATGAAAAACGTGACTACAATAACGGTTTTTCATGTATTTTTCATTTTGCATGTAGTAGGGTCCATCGAAAGTATGCAACATGGGTACTCGGATGAGGAATTAGATTTTTCATCCAACGAGTACTTCCACTCAAAATTTGAGTAGAAACTTAGAGAGATAAGTTGAAAATACAAGTTGAAAAAGTGTTTTTATTATTTTATTAATTTTTCATCTTTTTACGTTTTTACTCCAAAAATGGTGAATCATCCCCCATGGTTGACATCATCATCTTGAATCCTATTGGTTCTTATAAAGTTTATTTTTGTTGTAAATTTTTCCTAGGAGGCCCATTTTAGACCTCAAAATTCCCCTAATTATCACACTTGACTCTCCGCAGGGTCACACACTTGCTCTCACCCAAAGTTCTCATAATTTCCTCTGCACGCTACCACGGTCAAGGCATTAGGTAATGTCCCAAACCAATTAATTTTGGAACATACACTTCATATTAAATTATCAAGCATTTTCCAGAAGATTGCCATGTAAAACCAGAACCATAAATCTATAAATTGCACAAAATCTCATTAAAAGATCACAACATGAGAAACAATGAGAAATGCGGGAACCAAAATCCAACTTTATTATATATAGATACATGCCAATATAATAGCTAGGAATGACCCTCCAGTCTCCAAACTGAAACAAAAAAACAATCTCTACATTTGTGGATTTTGAATGAATCCACCAAGGGGAGATGGGTGCTCACCCAATCTCTCTAAATCACCTGAGGGTTTCTGTCCTGGGCTACCAATGGAGTAGAAAACCATGTTCTCAACCTCTCATACAAGAAACAATACTCAATCCAAGATGTCCTCCAATGGTATCCTCCTCCTCTTTTATAGATTTGATGGACTCCTTTATAACCTTCTATTTTATTATTATTTTAATCACGAAGCACTTTTCCCTCTTTTATTTCACTTAAAATATTCTTTTAATATGGGGAAAATGGTAAATTGGCCACCATGTATCCTCAGGCCACCGAAACTCATATCTAACCATCCCATCCTATAGATCTTCTCATTCAAGTTCCAACAAGATATTACACTGAGGTGTCCCACCAATCAATCTCCCCGGAATGCCACCTCGAGCATAATTAATTATGTTATGACCAATAAAAATGTTGATTTCTAAAAGTTGTCAGAATGTGACAAAATGAAAGGCAAACTATGTAGATGGTGGAATATGCCAAGTGAATGCCATCAAATCCCATAAGAACTCCGCAAAACTCCAATGGAACCCCTGATGACATAAACCTACTCCACTGACCTAGCCACCTCCTGCCCTGGAAATCCACAGTAGCTGCACTATGAAGATAGATAAAAATGGGGACATAACAGCCCTCCCACCCCAAGATTTCTTGCCCTCAAGCAATGCAAATATGTGGACCAATCTGGTGGTCTGACGTAACTGAGACCCAATGTCAGGATCCCATACAAACCATTGGGTGACGCTTTGCTCCTGTGTCAACCCACCATGAATGGACTCCTCGAGGCCTAGATCCCAGATCAGTCTCTGATGGAATCTGTCATCAGCAAATCCTCCTGGATCCCCATGCTGCCAATAAGGAGCATCAAGGCTCCATGGCTCCTGTTGTGCTATAACTTCGACAATGCATGCTGCTCCACCTACCACGTACCAACTCATCACCTCTCTCCAATCCAACCCTTGGCCTAGACCAAGGTCAATCTCATCATGTTGAAGCCGTGCTGAAATACTGATGAGTGGAAAGCCTACATCCTGCTGCCAACTGAAGCATGAAATATCCCTCACCTTGGAGGGCTCCTGCAATACTATGCTTCTGAATAAAAATTACACTCCATTAGTAGGGTACCAGCTCATGATCTCTCTCCAATCCAATGCAGGGATTCCTATGCAAAGAATACATCTGCTATGCTAACATTGATCCATGCTCAACTCTTGATGCTCCACCTGGACAATCAAAACGTGTCCAAGAAATCCTACCTCTCTCCCTCTAATGGGAAAAATTGGGAAAATTGTGTTGCAAGCCCTATCTATGAACTCCTGGAGAGGACTGCTGCATGAATATGTTGCAGCTTTGCTAGCTTCCACTATATCTGTTTGCACCTCATCAATGAGTAGACCCAAGGATGGATGCACCACCATCTCCAAATCTTTCCACCTACTAGCCTCCTGCAAAACTACCTCGTCAATCACCAACACCTCCTGATGAAAGATGTCTACAAATACTACCTCCCTGGAGGCTGCCTGCACATCTATACGCTCCACCCTAATGGTTGGCCCCACGGGTGTCTGCTCATCCTCCACCATGGGCTCAACGTGAACCACTAGCTGACTATATAAAAATGGCTCGTCTAGCATACTGTGCATATCATCCTCCTCATGTCCTTGCACCGCTAAGTGATCCTCATGCTGGACCACCAACAATGGCTCATTTCTTAAATCCTCCTGAGTGTCTTCTCGTGGGCTTTATTTATCCATTGAATCAAATTGTTTCTCACCATCTACAATCATCAAACATAGAGGCATAGGTAGGCTGCAATCATGCAATTGTTCATGCTCCTCAAAGGTGTTTTCACACAAGTTAAAACATTCTACATGCAACTCCTGCTCAAACACGGGCCCTTCATTTCTTTGTTGACTTGATTTTTTTGTCATTCCTCGCTCTTCTTTAGTTTTTACTTCTCTATAAGTTTTACATGTGTGATCTAGTGTCCATGCTCCTTGACATGTGAAGAAAATATGCTCTCTCCCCATTTTATTCAGTCTCTTCTTTGGGAGCTCTTGAGACTGCTTCTCCTTTGGTTCCTCATCCTTCCCAAATCTAAGCCCTCCCAAAAATATTCTCATAAAATTTCTCCTGGCGATAGGGTTAGCACTAAGGGTTGCGAGTTGCCTCAGTGACTCATCCACGAGCCAATAAATTTTAAAATTTCAAGCTCCCCTTACTGTTGTTGCAAAGGCCCAATAGAATAACCCAAATAATTAATTCGTACTACCTAGAAATTATGTTGTTGTTGCTGAAGATAAAATGGTGTTTTTTCCCTCGATACTACTCCAAAAATTCTAAAAATTTAACATGAGGCTCCTCACACTGTTGGGCACGGGATCCCCTAAGGGCAGTTTTGGGGCTTAAAGTCTATATTTTGGTCCAAATTTGTAATCCTAATGTAAATACTCCACATTTTGTGGATGTAGAGTGCATAGATGTTAAAAAGTCATAAGGTTGTCTGCCCTTATTTTCATAATGTAATGTCGGTTGTAAAATATCTAACCATGGTCTATGGACCATGGGATTGTATAAATAGAGATAAGCTCTAAGGAAGATCATGAAGATGTAAGAGAGATAGCTCTGGAGTAAAATTCTAAGTTTTGGATCATAAAATAGGTAGAGGCTCTACAGCTGAGTGCGTAGAGTCCTAGAAGTCCGCAGATGAGTGTGCAGACCCCTGCAACTGAGTGCGCAGGGCAAGTTGAGTCTATAATCATTGGAATTATCGATAAAGAGAAGTATTCTATAATTTATCCATCTTTATTTCTTGTTTATGCATATGTTATATTGGGTATGAATTTCACTTCTAATGCTTATATGATGCGCATATGTGTATAACTCTATTGGTTAAGTGAACACAAGTAAGAACATCTGTTTACGCGAAGCTAAGTAGATCTGTTAATAAGATAAGTAAGATACTTAGCATAGTTTGGTAAATATCACAACTCGCTGCCCTAGCAATGCGAAATCATATTAACCCCTGATTAGGACAGCACAGAACCCGATTGTAACATTTCGCGAAGGTAGTGAAGGGTAGAACAGAGGAATAAGCAACCTGCACGAAGGAAGGTATAGTTGGAATAAACCAACATCACATCCATCTCAAGGGTGCAAAAAATTGGTTCCAACATCCCCCCATACTGATTCGGGTAAGACTTCAGTCCACACTTTGTAAGCTGATGCTGAAAGGGCCAGTAATGTAGGGATTTGTTTGGCTAACTAATGTTGAACCTTGGCCAAGCCCCGTCAATCCAACAAATGGTTTCATTGCCAGGACCAAAATCTGCATAAGAGATGTATGATGTCGTAACACTAGACTCCAGCTAAGAAATAAATCAAAGGCTGTTTGGATAGAAGGATTCATGAATTCATGGCACAAGAGAACAAAAACCCGTGACTGTCAAAAGAATAGTGGTTGGACCAATACCTGTATATGGAGATCCATGAAATATTTTTCGCCTCTTTCCCTACTGAGCTATACGAGTGGATCGCGAAGCTAGCAGATAACCAAGGAAGGTGGAAACTTGACGGTGCTATTGTGTGGACCCCAGAGCTAGTGCGAAGGTTGGAAGCATCAGGGAATAAGATCACATGCACCATCGATTATTGGCTCGATCACATTATAAGATGATATGTTACTGAGTTGCAGTTGACACCTCAGTCAGCTATAGCAAGGCAGAGTGATGCTTTTCCAAAGGACCGCGAGGTAAGTACGTAAAATCTCTAAATACTTGGATTAAAATTCTATTGTGCAAAAAATGGGTGATGAATCTACCTTGATGTTTGAGCTACACAAAGTGGAAAAAGTTACAAAAATGAAGGAAATAAGGGTTCGAAGTATAGCCCCTTGATTTTACCACCGCAAAGGGATGAAGAAGGGATAGCGAATGTCTCTCTGTGAAGTGCTATTCAATTGATAAGACAGGGATTTCTGGGAATATCACCTCCACCCACACCACCTCCATCTGCATTGCCATCACCTCCATCTTCACTACCATCACCTCCAACTTCACCTATACCACCTCCACCACCACCGCGATTCAGCATGGCAAACACAGTGAAGTTTCCTGTGTTCAAAGGTTTGGGAAATGAGGACTCAGACCAATTTTGGTTCGTTGTGAGGGTTGTATGGGAAGCTCAAGTTGTTATAGACGATAACATAAAGAAGGAAACACTAGTTAGTGCTCTGCAAGATCAAGTGCTAACCTGGTATATTAAGGACTCCAGCGATAACCCAAATGCTAGAATAACGGACATCCAAATAGCATTGAATATGGAATTTAGCAGGCCTAAATCTGAAGTGAAATTGATTGTGGGATTCAAAGAGATCATGATGCTACCAGGCAAGATGCCTTGGGATCTAGATCAGAGGCTGAAATGTACAATCCACAAAGCCAACATGAATTTGATAGATGGACAACATCGCGAGTGGTTTTTAGCTTCGCTACTACCACATTTACTGAGTGCACTGTTGCAGCAGAAGATAACAACTCAGGTAGAGGCCTTGGAGATTGCCATGAGACTACATGAGACTCTGATTCAAGATCCTAATCTAGGAGTTCAGCGATCCACGCGCAGCTGAAGAATCTATGCCTCGAGATGCACAACTTGAAGCAGGATAGGACGGTTCAGCTAGAGGAAGTATGGTGCATGAAATGCAAGAGTCAGGGTCATGACAAAGAACACTACCCGCTCTTTACAAATTACCTTGCAGGAAAAGGACCAATGCCTTTAACATTGGAAGCTCAAGCAAGACCTAGCACGACACCTACTTTGTGGTGTGCTATCTGTCAAACAACTAGAAAACATGCCACGGATAACTGCCACTTGTTACAGAAGTATACGCAAACTTCCCAACATTTGTTCTATAACTTTTGTAGGTTGGTGGGACATGACAAGCGTACTTACAGGAGCTATGAATTGATGATGGATAGAATGCCCACATATAGAGTTCAGGCTGAAATGTGGCCCCTTGACCAAAATGCAGGGATGGCGCGGACAGGATTTTAGGGGCGCGGACGAGACTTAGGGGGAGGAGGACCTGGTATAGGTCACAAAAAGTTGATTTTCTATAGTTGTGGAGGGCCAAGACACTATGCCTGCGATTGCACTAATCCAATGCACTCGTCATGCAAGTATTTCATGTTGTTTGATCATGAGACAAAAGATTGTCCTACGCTGATAGCTAGGATACGTGACAAAGGAGCGCTACTGCCTCCCCTGATTCAAAACTTGCAGATGATGAGGTTTGAGCTGCGCAAGGAAGATCCAAATGTAAATATTGTGCTCTGAAGTGGAATTGTGATGGGAGATGACAAGGGAAAACAACCGAAAGATAGTACATGGGTTCACAAAGCCCCGACGAAAGAGGTTGAGTTCAATTTGGAGCGCGCTTGGAAAACCTTCATGGAAGCTAAGAAGAGCTTCGTTGAGGCCTCCACTTCATGAAGCAAAGACAAACTTGAGCCGAAGATGGACCCCTCTATGCTGACAACTTTCCTCAAAACTTGTATGAAGTTACTGTGCCACAGTAAGGTTGTGAAAGTGTTACAATAACTTATCAATAGATGTGCCGGGACCGTGCCAAGAGAACCACGCGTAGTCCGCAAGATCGAAAAGCATAAGACAAGCATGGGATGTGAAATGAGACTGACCACGTAGATTGAAGAATATGAAATGGATCAAGTTATTCTGGATTTGGGATTAGAAGAGAATGTTCTATTGAAACAGACATGGGAGTGAATGGGGAGACCTGCACTACAATGGTCTCCGATTTAGCTAAGGATGGCGAATTAGCAGAAAATAATACCCATGGGGCAACTACAGGGGGCAACCATGGATATTGAGGGAGCGACCACACTGGCAGATTTTGAAGTAATAGAGATTGTTGATGAAAACAATCCCTACCCTACGCTCTTGGGAATTGACTGGGCTACTGATATGAATGGGGTAATCAATTTGAAGAAGCGAAAGATGATCTTTGAGAAAAAGTCACTACGTGTAATAATACCCCTGAATCCTGCTGAAGGATCACGCTATATGGAGCCAGTTGGCGACTATGAGAGTGATGATGATTTGGACTGCATCTATAAGATAACAGTGCAAGACCAAGACTGGGTGAATCCCACCGTGGATGGGCCGATTACATGGGAGTGTGAGAGCTCCTACCCTTCAAATTCCAACGAGGAAATATAACGCTGGCAAAATAGGTTACATGAAGTAACTACATTGAATTGCAATATGATGACCAGGTCGTTGTGATGCATATCATTAGAGGTAATAAATAAGCTTATTTATGATGGTCTGAATGAGGTTGATGTCTTTTTGGATGCATTTGAAAGGGAGGTGCCAGAAAAGCAACGCTTTCAGGCCTTGGATTGGGCACTGCACACTACACCCGCAAGATGGTGGGGTACACACAAGGGGAGCTTTGATGATTGGCATGAATATATAAGGATGATGAGAACATGATTTTGGAAGCCTAAGATGCGACTAATAGACAAGTATGATGGGTAGAATGATCTACATGCATGGATGCAGGCCTATTAAGGAAAGCCCCAACCTGAGTAGGTGCACCTGTACTCTGCACTGAAGTACCTGGTTAATAAGTCTGTGTTGGGGGGGTGCATATACAGATGGCTCTTATTGTTCCAAGAGTATGACTTTGAAGTTGTTGTGAAGCCTGGACGATTGAACGTGGGACCTGACGACCTATCACGCATTGAGAGAGGGGAGGAACCCACTAATTTTGAGGAAGGATTACTTGATGAGTAGCTTTTGCTGTGCGTGTTGCGGATGGACATTTTGAAGATATAATACACTTCCTAACAACTTGAACTACACTAGAAGGATACTCTGTCTAGCAAAAGAAAGAATTAGTGGTGCGTGGAAGATTTCTCTGTCATTACTGGGCATCTATACAAGATGGGGAATGATGAAATATTGTGAAGTTATGTACCTGAGTTTGAACGAAGTAGCACCCTCGCGGACGCTCATGGGGGCATTGCGGGAGGACATTATGGAAGGAGAGGAACAATGTAGAATATTCTATGCGCAGAGTTGTAGTGGCCAACCCTTCATCAGGATTCAAAAGCATATTGCAAGGATTGTGACGTATGTCAAAGAACATGTAGGCCATCGTGGAGGGATGAGATGCCTTTGAATCTACAGATGACACTGCAACCTTTCGAAAAGTGCACAACAGATTTTGTAGAACCTATTCAACCCCAAGGAAAGATAGGTTCGAGGTATATTATCACTGCGACAAAGTGCTTGACTCGTTGGGCAAAAGCGCAGCCACTGAAGGATTGCATGGGCGCGATTGCCACGAAGTTTCTATTTGAACATGTACTGATGCAATTTGGATGCCCAAATATCTTGATGAGTGATCGGGGTAAGCACTTCCTGAATGAGACAACCAATGCACTAACATAAGAGTTTTAGGTGTATCATCAAAAGAGCACACTTTATCACCCATAGGCTAACAGGACAGTAGAGGTGTTCAACAAAGTACTAAAGACCATGTTGACCAAGGTATGCAATGCTCAGCGAAGTGATTGGGACCTACGCATACCTACAGTATTGTGGGCTTATCGGACAACATCCAAGAAGTTAATAGGACATTCACCCTTTAGGTTGGTATATGGGGTTGAAGTTGTGATGCCTATGGAATACATCGTGCCTAGTCTACGCATAGCAGTGCTCACAGGTATGATGGATCGCGAAACCATGGAAGAAAGGCTCACACAGTTTGATGAGTTGGAAGAAGAGACACTTTTGGCTGGATTCCACTAGCAGGTCCAAAAGCAGCGTGAAAAGGCGTGGCATGATCAACATATTAAGTTGTTCACCTTTAAGAGGAATGATTTGGTGCTATTATATAACAGTAAGTTTGATAAATTTCCAGGGAAACTTAGAATGCATTGGCTAGGGCCATATGTTATTAAGGATATTACTGATGGTGGCATGGTCTAGCTAGTTAAGTTAAATGGAGATCCATTCCTAGGAAAAGTGAATTACAATCATTTGAAGCCATACACAGGTGGCACAACCATCTGGCTAGCTAACTGAAGCACACTCTTAGCGCTCCAGGAAACTGAAAGGAGGCGAGGGACTATAAACTACATTGCTCGAGAACTGTGAGATTTCAGGACTGCGCGAAGCAGTGAAGTGTCACAGGGTCCACGACAGCGCGAAGACAGTTGCGCTCGTGCGCATGTTTCCCGGAAAGTGACTATTACAGTCACTTTTCATGATTTGATGGTTGGTTTGAGGGAAAATGGAGTGGGTGGCAGGCATTTAAGGCAAACTTTATGGGCTGGATTCTTGACAATCTACTACCAATCTAGTATTAATGGGTTGAATGTGTGGGTAACGGTCAAATTCAAATTCAAAAGGTCCTATAAGTTACAAGTGGTTGTCCAGCAAAAAACACTTAGCATTTTGAGAACTAAGTTGTTGTGCTATCAAGTGTGTATGGACCTTTCGAACTTTGAGGCTTTGAGAGAAAGTTCAGTGTTTGAAACATTGCCGAAGGAGACACAGGACCTCCTAACTAGAATGATATCGACACTCGAGGAAGCCACGCAGGAAATTATGGAAGTGGAAGCCCCAGAGAGCACTAGAATAATTGTTCAGGTCCCTAAATCACCACGAACACTACGACCTAGGAAGGATAAGTAGGCCATGATACCAGTGCGTGTCTCGCCTAGAATCCACTGAGGACCTAGCTCACCTTGCAAGAAAAGGGGAAGGCCATTAATCTAGAGGCTTATGAGGAGGAGTCTAAAGAAATCCTGGTGGAGGAGGAGGACGTAGAGATGGAAGTTGAAACCCAGGGTGTGGACACTATTACCCAGTTACCTAAATATGTGCCTCTGCGCAAGGGTAAAGCCAAGGTGCCAAAGGACACCGATGAGAGCAAGAGCTCTCTGCAAACTCCCCTGCTCCCAGATGATATTTTTTTGAGGGACTACACTCGGGGCGGGTTCTTGTGTTAAAGTTTGAAGATTGGGATCTCACAGACCATGAGAAGTTCCCGCATTTAGCGACTACGAAGCTAATGCACCAGAGGATGGACACGACAGATAGAATGATTGAATTTGAGCCACGCACATGGCTTAGAGGTATAGAAAAAGTCAAGTTTCTTAACCTTCTTTGGGTGTCGCATTACCACCCTGCCCTAGTGACCGCCTTCATCATCTGGAAATTGCTCTGCTTGGTGCATGATGAGTGTTTGTGGCTAGAGGAGTCCATCCCCATCACAAACCATATGATTCACTGGATTACACGACTGCCTTACTCAAGGGAGGATCCAACCAACATATTAGAGGGAAAAGGTGGTGAGTTGGCCCTCGTGGAAGCAATGAAGAAGAGGTTCAAGTTGGAGAGAAGAAGTGAGGTTACGCCATCTCCAGCATTAACAACCCTACAGTCAAGGTCATGACACAAATATTACCAGGGAAGGTGATGCAAAAATGCCACATGGATGAGGTACCCACGCCAGTGGTTGCACTAGCAGCCCTATACACAAAAGGAGTCCAGTTCAACTAGGAAAGCTACCTATGTGGTGAGTTCCTTGTGAACTGTTGTGAGGCACAGGAGTAGGGAAAAAAATTTCACTACATGTGGCTCCTATTGTTGATAGTACTAGTGGAATGGGAGCTACCCAAAGATAGCCAATTCCCTTTGGTCGTACCAGACCTTCTAGAGGCAGCAAAGTACGCTTCACTGTGGGCAACCAGGGATGTGCAGTGGATAAAGGAAAGCAAGATGTTTTGGATATTAATGGAGATGAATATCCGAATGGGGATCAATCACAAGCTGCAGTTGTTGCCCACAGTCTATGCTAGTTTGCAGAGCTTTGCAGAATTCAAAGGATATTTCCACCATGTCTTTATCAGGGTGCGGAAGGACCCCACAAAGACATGGCATAACTCACCATACCTAGAGACTGAAGACGTGATATTTACAGTCCTTGAGTCTTGGTAGCTATAGTGGCACACTCCAGCTGGCTCCGTGATGGAAATGAACAAGTCCACCACACAATGCAAGAAGGAAGAGACAAATCTTCAAATGGTGCAGCTAGAAAAGAAGCGCATAAAAGAGGAAGTAGAGGCTAAGGCCCAGGAAGCACACAACGCTGTGAAGCTAGAGGAACAACAAAAAACAAGAGAAGAAGAGCACAAAGGAAATAAGTCACCTTTGCCCGAACCAGAGACAGACACAAAACAAGGTGGCGCAGACCTATAGACAACGTCCACCTAGCTCAAGCGTCCATGGCCACAAGAGTAGACAGTGCCACGAAAGAAAACAAAGGAATCAAAGACTTCTTTCAACCCAATCACCCTCACTGAGGGAGATTTGCATGATATCGACGAAATGGTCAGGCATGTCACTGCGGAGGCCCTTCAGCAATTTGAAGAACAACAAAAATTGGTATTGGGCTCTCTCTGAACAGAGTTGTAGGAGTTACAGGTTCGTACTCCACAGGCTGGCAGAGTGTCCACCAGCCTCGTGATCAACACTTTGACTTTTGAGGAGATGTTGTGCATAAGGGTGACCAACATGATAGTGCTACCAGATGGGGCACTTACTATAGAGAAGGAAGCCGACAAACCCATGGTGAGTAGTTTGAAAGGGGTAGGGTTGAACATGGCTGCGCTCCCTCAAGAGACGCTCTACCTCTTATATGATGGAGTCACCGCAGAACTCAGGGCTCGAGAGAGTCGCGCTCTACAGGTGATGAGCGAGCAGTGCATCAACACTGAGTATATGGGCCTGCAGTGCAATGAGGCAGTGGAGCAGAATAGGAAGATTATGCAAGTTGTGGAGGAAGCTTATCAGATGGTCCCAGAGTTGGACATTTAGGTACAAGAACCAGTGTAGGCTCGCATCCGAAAATTGGCCAGAGGGGTGCACGACTTTTGAGGAGAGATGGCCAGGGTTCAACTGGAGCTAAACTTGTAGATTGTATAACTGCAGTTGAAGGCTCAGCATTCAACTCCGTCGGAGATTAGGGATCAATGCACCACCACTCTTACGACACCAACAATGGGGGTTGACAGTGCAGTGGCAGATTGCATGCAGCTCTTCGAACAACCATTCGATGTCCTAACCACCCTATAGGAGGACCCGAATGTAGAGTGCCTAGAGACAGAGGCACACGAGCTCCAACAGAGGTACGACAAGGTAAAAGGGACTACGCAAATGGTTTCCCTTGCACAAAGGCTTGCACAGATGGAGGAGGAAAAGGTGCTCAAGGAACAGGTGGATGTCGCTCGGCATAAGGAAGTAGTCTTAACAGTGCACCTACAGTCATGGATTGATGAGACATATGTGATCACAACCTCCATTGAATGGAAGCTCATGAAACTGCAAGCAGCTCAACAGAATATTCAAAGCAGCAGTCATCGAACAACGCGTGGAAGAAGTCCAGCATGTGGCCACTCAGTGCACTGCCAACGTTGCAGTGATCCAGACAGAGCTGGGAGGTCTTCGCACTAAGATCTCTGCACCTGTAGAGTGACTTGAGGGCAAGTCATGATGTTTGTGTTGGGGGCCTGTTGGGCGCGGGATCCCCCAAGGGCAGTTTTGGGGCTTAAAGCCCAAATTTTGGTCCAATTTTGTAATCCTAATGTAAAGACTCCACATTTTTTGGTTGCAGAGCATGTAGATGTTACAAGTCATAAGGTTGTTCACCCTTATTTTGATAATGTAATGTCAGCTGTAAAAGATCTACCCATGGTCCACGGACCATGGGATTGTATAAATAGAGCTAAGCACTAAGTAGATAGGTAGATCAATCAAGGAAGATCACAAAGATGTATGAGAGAAAGCTCTGGAGTAAAAGTCTAAGTTTTGGGTCGTAGCGTAGGTCAAGGCTCTGCAGCTGAGTGCGTAGAGGCCTAGAAGTCCGCAGTTGAGTGCACGGACCCCTGCAGCTAAATGCGCAGGGCGAGTTGAGTTTGTAATCATTGAAATTATCAATAAAGAGAAGTATTCTATAATTTATGTGTCTTTATTTCCTGTTTATGCATCTATTATATTGGGAATAAATTTCACTTCTAATGCTTATATGATGCGTGAATGTGTATAACTATATTGGTTAAGTGAACGTAAGTAAGAACATCTATTTACGCAAACCTAACAAAGATCTATTAATAAGATAAGTAAGATACTTAGCATCATTTAGGAAATATCAGCTCGCTTCCCTAGCAACACAAAAGCATATCGACCCCTGGTTAGGGTTGTGTGGATGCTAATTGTAAAATTTCGCGAAGGTTTTGAAGCGTGGAATAGAGGAATAAGTAGCCTACGCGAAGGCAGGTATAGTTGGAATAAACCGACATCACATCCATGTCAAGGGTGCAGAAACTTGGTTCCAGCATCCCCCCATATTGCTTCAGGTGAGACTTCAGTCCGTAGATCACGGGATGATGCCGAAAGTGTCAATAGTGTAGGGATTTGTTTGAGTAACTAACGCTAAACCTAGTTCAGGACCCCTCAAGCCAACGCACACCAAACCCATAAAAACCCATAAATTATTTGGCTTAAATGCAAGTGAAGATCAAGCTCACCAAGTGGTGTGAATTACCAAGTTCACTAATAAAACGAAATGATGAAGGAACATTGATTTACAGCCCGCATACTACCTGGAAAATTCTAAAATTTTAACCACGAACTCCTCTCACGAAACCCAGAAAAACCTAGAAAGTTTTTTGGTAGATTCCAAAAGATATAGAAAGCCCCAATTTAGTGAAAGTTTCCTACTCCGCCAAACTCGGTACACTGCTCCAAATAAGATAAAGTAATATCACAATGCTCCACCTCTTCAATCCATCAAATTCAGTGAAAAATCACTGGCAACAACAATCTTGGCATACAAATAAGAATTCCACAACAAAGGACGACTTTAGCACTTCCAAAATAAACCCTCGAATACTTAAAACTGAAAACCCAAACCCAGAGGCTGATCTAAGTTCGATGCTATGATACCACTGTAATGTCCCAAATCAATTAATTTTGGAACAAACACTTCATATTAAACTATCATGCATTTTCCAAAAGATTTCCATGTAAAACTAGAACCATGAATCTAGAAATTGCACAAAATCTCGTTAAAAGATCACAACATGAGAAACAATGAGAAATGCAGTAACCAAAATCAAACTTTATTATATGTAGATAGATGCCAATACAATAGCTGGGAATGACCCTCTAGTCTCCAAACTGAAACAAAAAAACAATCTCTACACTTTTGGATTCCGAATGAATCCACCAAGGGGAGATGGGTGCTTGCTCAATCTCTCTAAATCACCCGCGGGTTTCTGTCCTGGGGCTACCAATGGAGTAGAGAACCGGGTTCTCAACCTCTCATACAAGAAACAATACTCAATCCAGGATGTCCTCCAACAGTCTCCTCCTCCTCTTTTATAGATTTCATGGGCTCCTCTAGAACCTTCTATTTTATTATTATTTTAATCATGGAGCACTTTTCCCTCTTTTACTTCAATTAAAATATTCTCTTAATGCGGGGAAAAGGGTAAATTGGCCACCATGTCTCCTCAAGCCACTAAAACTCATATCTAACCATCCCATCATGTATATCTTCTCATTCTGGTTCCAACAAGCTATTACACTGAGGTGTCCCACCAATCAATCTCCTCAGAATGCCACCTCGAGCACAATTAATTAAGTTATGCCCAATAATAATGTTGATTTCTGCAAGTTGTTGGAATGCGATGGAATGAAAGGAAAACTATGCGGATTGTGGAATATGCCAAGCGAATGCCATCAAATCCCATAATAACTCCACAAAACTCCATCGGAACCCCTGATGACATAAACCTGCTCCGCTGACCTAGCTACCTCCCGCCCTGGAAATCCACCCTAGCTGCACTATTAAGAAGGATAAAAATGGGGACATGATAGTCCTCCCACCCCAAGATTGCTTGCCCTCAAGTAATTCAAATATGTGGACCAATCTGGTGGTTCGATGCAACTGAGACCCAATGTCAGGATCCCATACGAACCATTGGGTGACACTTTGCTCCTGTGTAAACCCATCATGAATGGACTCCTCGATGCCCAAATCCCAGATCAATCTCCGACGGAACTTGTCATCAACAAATCCTGCTAGATCCCCATGCCGCCAATAAGGAGCATCAAGGCTCCACGGCTCCTATTGTGGTATAACTTCGACAGTGAATTCTACTCCACCTGCTGCATACCAACTCATCACCTCTCTCCAATCCAAGCCTTGGCCTAGACCAATGTCAATCTCATCATGTTGAATCTGTGATGAAATATTGATGAGTGGTTAGCCTACATCCTGTTTCCAACTAAAGCATGCGATATCCCTCACCTTGGAGGTCTGTTGCAATACAATGCCTCTGAATAAAAATGATACTCCATCAGTAGGGTACCAGCTTATGATCTCTCTCTAATCCAATGCATGGATTCTTACGTAAAGAATACATATGTTATGCTGACATTGATCCATGCTCAACTCCTGGTGCTCCTCCTGGACAATCAAAACATGTCCAAGAAATCTTTCCTCTCTCCCTCTAATGGGAAAATGTGGGCAAACTGTGTTGCAAGCCTTATCTATGAACTCCTGGAGAGGACTGCTGCCTGAATATGTTGTAGCTTTGCTAGCCACCATTATATCTATTTGCACCTCATCAATGGGTAGACCCAAGGATGGATGCACCACCATATCGGACTCTTTTTGCCTACTAGACTCCCGCAAACTACCTCATCAATCTCCAACACCTCCTGATGAAAGATGCCTACAAATACTGCCTCCCTGGAGGCTACCTGCACATCTATCTACTCCACCCCAATGATTGGCCCCATGGGTGTTTACTCATCCTCCACCATGGGCTCAACGTGAACCACTAGCTGACTATATAAAAATGGCTCATCCTGCACACTGTGCATATTGTCCTCCTCATGTCCTTGCGCCGCTGAGTAATATTCATGTTGGGCCACCACCAATGGCTCATTTCTCAATCCTCCTGAGTAGCTTCTCTTGGGATTTCTTTATGCATGAAATCAAATTGTTGCTCACCATCTTCAATCACCAAACATAGAGGCATAAGTAAGTTTCTATCACGCAATTGTTCATGCTCCTCAAAGGTGTTTTTATGCAAGTTAAAATATTCTACATGCAACTCCTGCTCAAACATGGGCTCTTCATTTCTCTGTTGAGTTGAGTTGTTTATCATTCCTCACTCTTCTTTAGCTTTTGATTCTTTGTAAGTTTTACATGTGTGATCTGGTGTCCATGCTCCTTGACATGTGAAGCAAATATGCTCTCTCCTCATTTGATTTTGGCTCTTCTTTTGGGATCTCTTGAGACTGCTTCTGCTTTGGTTCCTCATCCTTCCTAAATCTAAACCCTCCAAAAATATTCTCATAAAATTTCTCCTGGTGATAGGGTCAGTACTAAGGATTGCGAGCTGCCTTAGTGACTCATTCATGAGCTAATAAATTTTAAAATTTCAAACTCCCCTTACTGCTATTGCAAAGGCCCAACAAAATAACCCAAAAAATTAATTCACACTGCCTAGAAATTATGTTGTTGTTGCTGAAGATAAACTAGTGTTTTTTCCCTCAATACTACTCCAAGAATTATGAAAATTTAACCTAAGGCTCCTCATACCAAACCAATAAAAACACAAAAATGGTTTGGCTTAAATCCAAGCCAAGATCAAGCTCACCAAGTGGTGTGAATTACCTAGTTCACCGATAAAACGAAATGATGAAGGAACACTGATTTATAGCCCGCATACTACCTGGAAATTTTTGAAATTTCAACCACGAACTCCTCTCATGAAACCCAAAAAAAACCCAAAATTGTTTTGGGTAGATTCGAAAAGATATAGAAAGCCCCAATTTAGTGTAAGTTTCCTACTCCGCTAAACTCAACACACTGCTCCAGCTAAGATAAATTAATATCATAATGCTCCACCTCTTCAATCCATCATATTCACTAAAAAATCACTGGCAAAAACAATCTTGGCACACAAATAAAAATTCTACAACAAAAGATGACTTTGGCACTTCCAAAATAAATCCTCAAATACTTAAAACTGAAAACCCAAACCTGCAGGTTGAGCCAAGTTCGATGCTCTAATACCATTGTCATGTCCCAATTCAATTAATTTTGGAACAGACACTTCATTTTAAACTATCATGCATTAAAAGATCACAACATGAGAAACAATGAGAAATGTAGCAACCAAAATTCAGCTTTATTATATATAGATAGATGCCAATATAATAGCTGGGAATGACCCTCTAGTCTCCAAAATGAAACAAAAAAAAAAATCTCTACACCTGTGGATTTTGAATGAATCCACCAAGGGGAGATGGGTGCTCGCTCAATCTCTCTAAATCACCCAAGGGTTTCTATCCTAGGGCTACCAATGGAGTAGAGAACCATGTTCTCAGTCTCTCATAGAAGAAACAATACCCAATCCAAGATGTCCTCTAATGGTCTCCTCCTCCTATTTTATAGATTTGATGGACTCCTGTAGAACCTTCTATTTTATTATTATTTTAATCATGGAGCATTTTTACCTCTTTTATTTCAATAAAAATATTATTTTAATGTGGGCAAAAGGGTAAATTGGCCACCATGTCTCCTTAGGCCACTAAAACTCATATCTAACCATCCCAACATGTAGATCTTCATGTTCTGGTTCCAATGAGCTATTACACTGAGGTGCCCCACCAATCAAGCTCCTCAGAATACCACCTCGAGCATAATTAATTAAGTTAGGCCTAATAATAATGTTGATTCCTGAAAGTTGTTGAAATGTGACGGAATGAAAGGAAAACTATGTAGATGGTGGAATATGCCAAGTGAATGCCATCAAATCCCATAAGAACTCCACAAAATTCCATTGGAACCCCTGATGACATAAACCTACTCCACTGGCCTAGCCACCTCCTACCCTGGAAATCCACCCTAGCTGCACTATGAAGAAGGATAAAAATGGGGACATGACACATTACACTACCACCCATTGCTAGAAATCCTACTCCAAATGGTGTGAGGTCTAGTTGGGACTTCATATTGGGGAGATCCCTTTAATGTAGGTGGGTCCAACACTGTCAACAGTTACATAGATCTTTGATGACATCAACAACTTGGGCTTACTTGGCCTTCTTTACAAATTTTCCCATACTTCTTGTTTGGACCATTTAGTGTCTATAGGCCTCATTATTTCTTTGATGGTTAATGGTGGTTGCTTCTGTTCAAAGCCTTTGTTCTAGTTCTTCACAAGGACACCTATTTTTTTGAAACATTTATGTGGTGGTTGTCAGTGTTTTACCTTTTGGTGCTTCTACAACAGAAACTCTTATAATTTATAATTCAACCATGCTAATTGAGGTTAATTGGCTCTCAACTTCAAAATTTTAGTCATACTTATTGATTGGAGCTTTTAGCCTCCACATGGCACCTATTCTTGCCATTCAATGGATCATTATGAGATCTACAATTTCAACTTCAATGCCTTTTTGAATATTGGTTTCTTTCTCTCTTTTGGAGAGGGATTTTTTTTCATACAAGTTTTTCTCCTTTTATCCACTTATGAGATATTAGTTTTTAATTAGGTACCTAATAAGGTCTAGTTGCCTACATTCGGTTTTTCCTTATATTTATTCCCTATATTTCACTAAAAATGAGTGTTAGTGTATTTTCCAATACACCTTTTTCCAATAAACCTACTATTATTTATTGTAAACGCACATAGTATCCAAATATGATTATCATAAATATCTTGTAATCACTCTAAATCTCTTTATTTATTATGTTATCACTCTAAAATTTCCCTAGGGTTGTCATGTTGTGTTTAAAGAAAAAATAGATGTAACCACAAAGCTACTTTTGAGATCAGGATCTAGCCTTCCTAACGCTCAGAGAGGGCTCTCTCTTAATGATTTAACTTTGTTGGATTAATTGATTTTAGGCTAGTTATTTAATATTGGTTGGGTTTTGATTTGATTTGGTGGTGGAATCACTTATTTAGATGGATACATGAATGTCTCTTTACCATTGGGCCATGGAGTCCAAATGTCAAGAAAACAAGACTGAATTTAGTTCTAAAGATAGTGTTCACGGGGTAAGGTAGCTGAGTAAATTGATATCTTTTAGGCTGGATGGTGAAGTGGTTTTTTAATCGGGGTCAAGGAGCAGTTAAGGATTCCTCAAACTGGATAATGAGGGAAATGAAAGAGGTCAATCGAAACTAGGGAGCAATGAAGAATTCCCTACTCTGGATATTAGAATAAAACATCAAAATGAATAATTGTTCAAGACAGAGTGTACTTAAACAAATTATGTAGTAACATTCCAGTTATTTCATTCAAATTGGAAAACATGTAAGTATGTGAAATACTTAAGAAAATAACAATTTAACAAATGAAATATACTTCACTAAAGTGGCCCAACACATGAATCCCATAATGCAATTCCTTTATTACTCAGTGCAGTCTGCTGACTTGAAAATGTTACAATAAACCCTCAGGTTTTAGATCAATATAGCTATAGAAATGTTCAGTAATCCACCCCTAATACTTCAATTTATGAAGTATTTATACAAAAAACATTACAAAATATCCTTAACTATTTTAGGCATTATTCAAGGAAAAAGAAATATCTTCATGCAAGAAGATAGAGAAATATATGTAACTAATGCAATTTGTCCCTCTTTTATTGTTTTTTGTTGGCTTTTCTTTGATATTATGATGCTTTTTCTCTCTTGTTGTTTGCTTTGTCGCCGGTTGTCTCTTATACTGCCTTTTACTGATACTCTTTCATCTTTAAACTTTGTTACTCTTTATTGTTTTACCTTGACTTCTCTTGACTATTGTGTTTTACCTTTCATCTTCATAGTAAATCATTCAACTTTTCCCAAGAATCTACATATGGTAATTTAATATTTACCATTCTTTTGTAGATTTCATCAATTTCTGCGTATTTTACAAAAGTAGGCTTGTTTATAAAGAGATGTTTTACCTCATGCAAGAGGTAAAAGAGGTTCTCAAAAGTCTGATAAAGCACTTTCCTTATAGGAATCCCTTTCATGGATGAATTGTTGGCTTGTTCCTTTGCCACTTCTCTAATTTTCTTATCATAGTCTTCATGTGCCATCAACCTATCATTAATCACCAATGGATTAGGCAGACCTTTCTGCCTCAAAGCATCAAATTTTACCATAAACTTGGCTATTGCTAGCTCCATTGTTTGGCATTTTTCCTCAAGTTGTGTCATCAGGTTCCTCTTGGTGATTACCTTCTTTACTTCTAGTATGGTCTCAGTTCTGTCAGCTATTCCAAGCTCCTGCAATTCATACTTGTTCTTTGAGTTAAGGAACTAGATTATTCTTGAGGCTTCTTCTGGCTTATACCCATGTTCTGCTCTTACCCTTTGAATTGCCTCACCAGCTTCTTTGACCAAATCATTTTTCTCAAATATCACCTGTATAGAAGGCCAAATATAATTAATAGAGTTAATGATATTCGCCCATAATTGTTGTTTTGCTTGGGCAAGTGATTCTTTCAAGGTCAGTTCTTTCTCTAACTTCTATATTCTCTAAGTCAATCTGTTTGACTTCTGTGTTTCATTTTTATGCATGATTTGTGCCAACTTCTTTTCATCCTCTAGACCTTTATTTGTTCCTTAAGTCTATTTATTTCATTGGTTTGGACGGACATATCCTGCATAGCTTTGATTAATTTACCTGCTTCATCGCTAGGATGAGTCGTTGCTATTGTTGAACATGTTGTTGATGTAGTTGTTGATGCAGTGAGAAGTGTTGTAGCTACTGGAGCTGTTGTGCCCACTGAAGCTGCCAAAGTAGAAGGAACTATTGTAGTAACTATAGGTATAGTAGTGACAGTAACTGCTTCTATGCTGCCCTGTTTCTCCTACACTAACTTATCCGTCTCATTTTCCATTTCTTTTAATTGAGCATTTAACTAAAGAATGAGGTCCATCATCTCATCTTTTTTGGCTTTGATTCTCTAGAACTTCCTTGGTCTGTGGATGTTCAAAAGGAGGCAATTTTAGTTGCTTCTTCAATGCAACAATGTCTTCATTCTTCTTTTTTATGAGCTTTTATGCTGCCTTGATGTCATTTGGATTATAGCCAATCTTAATAACCAAGTCTTCTAGTGATTTAATTATGTTATCCTTTGCTTGTGAGGATGCTTTCTCTAGTTTAAACTGTGTTGTGATATTCTCTAGAGAATTTTGAAGTTTTTGTACACTCATAGCTTTGTTGGTCATAGTTGAGTATATCATTTCTCATGCTTGCTTTTGAAACTCAATTTGATCTATAGGATGAACATTCTTGGCCAAAACTTCAAATTATGTCTTTTCGTAATCTGTTGATGACTTAGGATGTTGTACCGTGGGCTGCAAAAAGGTCATCTACATTTTCCTTGTTTTAAGGTCAAAAGTTGAAAGTAACCTTTTCTGATCACTAGGAGTCTGTTTGAAATATTGGGCATAGGTTACAGCTCTCAATGCTTCATTTCTCAACTTGATTTCTTTATATTTCTCCTTTATGTATTTTTCTTTATCCACTAGTTTGCTTGATGAAGATACTTCAATACTATGTTGCTTTTGAATAATCTGAGTATTAGAGGTTGAAGGTTGATGAGTTTCCTATGAAACCACTGGAGTTGTATTCTCTTTAACCACTGTGTCAGTATCAATGATTTCAATCGTCTCAACTATCTCTTCTTGCTCATTTATAGAGTTTAGCTTGGGCTTCTTCCTATACATAATTTCAAATTTGTCATCTATTGTATCTTTGTTTGAGCAAGAACCATCTTCCCTAGTGCTTTTCGCATTTATGTCCTGTAGGGGTGGAGTATGTAGAATGGAACTAGTATCCATCTGTTTTCTCCATATCCATTAAGGTGTTTTCCAACCACTTTGACTGGTGGGCATATTTTTCAATCTCTGGCTTGGACTCATGCATAAAAGGGCTCAATTTAAACTTGAGTCTCAGTTTTTTTATGACACCTAAAGGATCATACTACCATTTAAACCATTATTGAACTTCATTTCCTGTAAACATTTTTCTGCTTCTTCTCAAGCTTCCCTATTATCACAGATAAAAGAACCAAGCTTTTTTTTTTCTTTAAACTGTGTTTTCTTCCTGGTTGATAGAAAATTCACATCATCTGAATTTATTATCTGCTTGATATACTCTAATGCAAATATCCTCATGGGGAGATATTTGGGTAGCTTATATGGAGTGAGTTGGCATCCATACACCCTTACTTCAGTGTGGTTCTGGTATAAATACTAGTCCCCTATTCTACTATGTTTGGAAAACAATAAAACTTTCTTTATCTCATCACTGATCCTGGGTTGATTGCTACTGGTTAGCAAGTTAACCACTGGGTGAACAAATGAATCAATGAACTCCTTGTAGCTAAAATCAGTGGAATATTTTTGGATTAAGGGTGTCCAAAAGATAACATATCTAGGATTGCCCTTAGTGTCCAACTTTTGGATGTTAACTGGAAACCTGTCTTACTAGAAGTATATAAACATATGAAACAATACTAAAGAGTAGTTGAATACTCTTTCATCTGGTAATCTGATCAATTGATCATGGATTCTGTCTGCTAAGAACTGGGCAAAATTGAAAACTATAGTTGGAGGCTTGCTTGGGCAAAAAATATAAAAGAAACAAAGTATAGGCTCATCTACATGTTCAATAGTGCTATATCCTAGAATACAAGACAACATAGTTACAATATGTCTAGCCCTCTCAGATAAAATGGTGGGAGCATATGGAGGACTGTCTATAGGAATATGAGCCTCTTCTAGGATGAAAGTCTGAAAAAATTGAGATCTCTTGGGAAGGTCCAGTATTAAGTACAGATCAAGTAGGTTTTCAATATAAAATGGGGTTTCATTAGGCTTTGGCTGGATCTGCAACATTTCATTTATTGACTCTGCAGTGATTGTGAATAAAATATGTTGGTTAGGAGAGACTATGGCTCTTTGACTTGGGAAATAGCAGAGTTGGCCTAAGTGGATGATTTCAGGGAACTAGTATACCTGTGGGAACAAGAATTTAGGTAAATTAGACTCCCATAACTGAATATCATCATTCTGGTTGAGGAATTTGTCCTTACTCCAGCAGCGGAATTTCAATAGATGGCTAGGGGAGGTTGTGTCTTTGATCTGGAAATCTCTGTTGGACAATGGGAGGTGGTCAATATCCAGGTGAGGATTTTGCAGGGGTTTTGCATTCAAAATTTTGTGGGAAGCCATAATTTTTTTTAATTTTATTGAATTAATTACTATCTGGCTTAAGGAGTAGGGTTAGGACCACTGAATAGTGTGAAAAGATGAACACAATTTGTAGAAAGGTTTTTCGGATGCACAGTGGCTTTCTTTAGGTTGACAAGGCTTTTAATTAGTTCAATTGATTAACCTATTAGAAATACTGTGCAAATCTTAAGTAGAGGCCTTTGACCCTTCAGGAATACCTAGAAAATGAAGCTTTGGTATGTGGAAGGATTCTCTAGGGCAGCGGAGGCTTTCTGAGGCTTCAATGGTCTTTATGCTGCTTCAAATCAGAGTTTTCAACGTCTTCTGGTCGTAAATGGGTTAAAACAGTTGAGCAGAGTTTCTGGGCTTTAGAATTGGTTGGCAAAGGTTCTTTGCAACAGAGTAACAATGAAAAGAATAGAAAGGGCGACTTTTTGGTTTTTAACCAATAGTGGGTAACCTTTGGGCGCGGGGTTAATGTTTGCATAGTAGGTGGTTTCATCTTAAGTAGGGAGGTAATATTATGGTTCATCGCACTGCTTCTAAGTGGTAGCGTGGTATTTTTCAAAGGATGCGATATAGCGTGGAGCTGCCACATAGCAAAAACGAAAGCGGGGAAAACCACGAATCTTGCGTGCTTTTGAGATATTAATGATCGGATTTCGGAGTGCGCGATATGGGATATGGGTTGTTGGATCTAGAGGTGGTTGATTGGAGGGTTATCGCATGGAGGAGTTACGGGGGATGAGTCGGGGTGTGGGGTTGGGTTTAATTAAAATGCAACGGAAGTAATATATGTGATGGGTATTTAAAATAGAAGTGGGGACCATAGGTTATACGGTGGAGGGTTATAACCCATATGCGAAGGTTTTTAGGGATTGGGGATATAATGTAGTGGGAGGGTTAAATATATAAAGCGGGCATAAATGTATAAAGACTATAGGTTATAATAATATAAAGGGTTTGGGGAATACGAGAGCGGGTGTTAGAAAAACATTTGGGATCAGTTAAAAGGGTATTAGGGAGGGTTTTTGAATGGGGCCCGATACATTTTAACTTTTTAAAATTAGGATAAGGGGGTTTTAGTGGGTTTGCAATGGAAAATGAGATAAAATAAGGGAAAAGCTAAAATGAAGGGGAAGGGATATTTTTACAAGGGGAAATGGAGATGGAAGGGTCGTTTGGAATCAAGAAGGGGAAAAATATTAGGGAATGAAAAGCAATGAAGGGGTAATGAAGGTAAATTAATAAATTAGACATGTAGGGGTTTAGTGAAATGAGGGGAAATTAGTGAATGAGCTTTAGTATTCATGCCTAAAATTATAAAGAACTTTTAGGGTAAATACCCCAAGTAATATAAGACTTTTGTGAATGTCCTCTTTCCTTGATAATTCCTTTTGCACATGAAACATAGGATTAAGCATGATGAAGGTGCATTTGAGCTAGCAACCTTATGCATTCCAAAACCTTTTTTACCTACCCTTTATTTACCCTAGCATTTTCTCTTCATTTATTGGGTGCATTTGAGTGTTTCGGCCCTCTATTTCTTTTTCTTTGATAAACAAACTATCTAATTCTAATCTTATAACTTCCAATGGCTCAGACTAAACTGATGAGCTCATTATTATTCTCTACCTAACTACCGATCTACTAAGATTAAACAGTTTGGCTAGATATTTATTCTTTATCTATCAGCATGAAATTTAAAGCATGAATGAATGAAGATTAAACTATTTGACCATCATGGATTGTGGCATTTTTGACAAGCTACACACAATCTTATTTTGCAAAGAAAAGTAAAAAGTATTGGCATTTGAATTTGCATCACTTTTAGAATGTATTTTTTATCTCTTTTTGGTGGGGTTCATATTTTATTTTCTTTTTTGATCCTTTTCTTTTAGTCCTTTGATTTTTCTTTTAAGACTTACCCTCTTTACTTTTTTTTTAGTTTTAATATCGAAAAACATTCTGCAGAAAGAAAAAGTGTGTACAATATTACAAGACTAATCATAGTCAATTCAAAATTATGAATCCTATTATTATAGGACCCTAACAGTGGCTCCACATGGGGATGGCATTTCCTGGTGAAATTTCAAGAACTTTTAAGATTAATAGCCTTTGAAACTTTGACTGTGGCTACCTTGTAACTGCTTTTCTGTGATCTGCTTTATTCATACATATGATGATGCACCTTTCAAAGCTTAGGGCCTTATCTTTGGGCTTCAACCTCAAAAGATAATAATCCAATCCAGTCTAAACTTTAAAATTTTATGTACAATGAGCAAAGTAAACAAATGAACTAATGTTAATATGGGGACAAGTAATGCTTCAACATTCTACCATTGATTTGTCCACCTGGTAGATCTGTTCCATCTAACTGCTTAAAGAAAAATATATTGTTACCTTTGTAACCATAAATGATATAAGGGCCTTGCCATAGGAAATAAAATTTACCATGTTTACCCTTTTCTTCTCTTCTGGAATCCCATTTGAGTACTTTGTCACCTATGTAAAAATCATCCTCTTTGGTTTTCTTGTCAAAACTATTTTTTTTATTTTATCTTGGATCACTTGGGATTTTCCATAGACTTCTTATCTAGTTTGTTGCAAATGTATTGTTTGATTTATCCTCCTTTGGATATCATTGGATTCTACCTGCAGTTCCTGGATCATATTCATCACTGGTAATCCTAAAGAGGATGGAAAAACAACATCCATTCCATATACTAGTTGATAAGGAGATGTACCAATGGACTTTTTTGTAGTGAGTTTGTCTGTCCATTAGAAATTAACCAACTTTTTGTTCCAGGTCTTCTTATTGTCTTTTAACAGTTTCTTGATGATATTAACAAGGCTTTTGTTTAAGGATTCTACAAGTCCATTACCTTGAGGGTGATAGGTCGTGGAATGGCCAAGGGTAATGTAATATCAGTTACAAAAGTTTACCATTTTCTTGGATTTGAAGGCAACAACATTATCAGTGATGAGATTTTGTGGGCATCCAAATCTAGAAAGGATTTTTTTTCAACGAACGAAATGATAACATAATCTATGGCTTGTCTAGAAGGGATGGCTTCTATCAATTTAGTAAAGTAATCTGTGGCTTTCAAAATCCATTTTTGTTGGGCTTAGGAGGATGGGTGAATTTCACTAATGAAGTCTAGACCCCATTGCTAAAATGGCAGTTTTGTGGAGATGGGTTTGAGGGGTAAGGGTAAGAGTTTCTTCTTGCCTTCAAATATTTGGCATTTGTGACAGGAAGTCACATATTTTTTGACATCTGCAAAAAGGGTGGACCAGTAAAAACCTGCCCTTAAAATCTTATCATCAATTCTTTCTAGTATAGGTGTCCCCTACAATCCCCTGCATGAAATTCTTGCATGACCTTGTCAGCTTCATCTTTTAATAAACAATTTAACAAAATTCCACCATTATCTTTCCAGAATAAAGCATTGTCTATGATACAATATTTCATTGATTTCATTTTCAAGAATCTACCTTTAGTTCTAGAGAAACCAGAGGAGCTTGTAAATTTAGTAAAACAAATATGATATCTGTATACCAAGGTGAATCTAAAAAAGCTTCACTGATCTGTGGAGTCGTCATCTCTTCCTGATCATCTATAGCAGTAATGAAATTTATGTCTAAGGCTCGACAGTTCGATTCAGCCATGATTTTGGCTAAACCGTGGCATTTAATCAACTTTCTAGGCTTGACCTCAATGTCATATTCTACTATGGTGGCAATCCATTTGCCTCTTTTTCCATCAGGCCCATTGTGAGTTAGAATGTCCTTAACAATTGAGTTTGGAACATATACTATTATGTGAGAGTATAGAACGTATAATCTGAAATCCTTTATGGCTTTCACTAAAGCAAGAGCTTGTTTTTCCATTATATTATACTTTAGTGTAGCATCTCTCAAAGCTTTACTGAAGAAGGTGATGGGTTGTTCATAACCCTCATCATTATTTTGCAACAAGACTGTTGCAGTAATGTGTTTTGAAGCAAATGAAAAAAATATGAATTATTTGTTGAAATTAGGGCTTATGAGGATAGGTGTTTTAGTAAGGGCTCCTTTGATGGCTTCAAAAGACTACTTAGTGTCTACTGTCCACTTAAGTGTTGAATCCTTTTTTAACATGTTATTCAAATATCTAACTAGTTCTGCTAAGTTAGAAATGAATCTTCTAAGAAAATTTATTTTACCTAAGAGTGATTGCAATTCTTTAATGTTCCTAGGATGACTAATGTTTAGGATTGCTTCTATTCTAGCTGGATCAATTCTAGTGCCCTCTTTTGAAATTATGTGTTCTAAGAGTTTACCTTCTTCTAGTCCAAAGAGTGCCTTTTTGGGATTCAAAGAAATGCCAAATTTTCTACATTTAATAAAAACTCTTCTCAAATGATCTAGATGTTCATTATCTGATTTAGAAAACATTGTGATATCATCTTGGTAAACAACTAAAAAGTCATGGATTTCTTTTGCAAAAGTTATGTCCATTTCTCTTTGGAATGTTGCTCCATCATTCATCAATCCAAAGGGAATTTTCAAATACATGAAAGTACCTGAGGGGGTGGTGAATGCAGTCTTTGCTTGATCTTTTGGTTGGACTAGGATTTGATCGTATCCAGAGAATCCATGAAGTAATGAAATTTTGAATGACCCTACTACCCTCTAGAGGATGTGGTACATTTTAGGGAGGGGATAGTTATCCTTCAGTGATACTTTGTTCAAGTTTCTGAAATCAACACAGAGTCTGATTTCTCTTGTTTTTTTTTCTAGTAGTGATTAAATTAGAGACCCGATCTGAATATATAATAGGTGCTATGGTTTGTACTTCATACATCCTTTTTACTTCTTTTTCAATCAATGGCATAAGAACTGGATAATTCTCCTAAGATTTTGTTTGAAGGGTTCCTGATCTTCTTTGATGGCTATTTATGTTGAATAATGCTGGTGTCATAAGACTTGAGGTCTTCATAACTCCAGGCAAAGACATCTTGATATTCTTTAAACAGAGTTATGTATTTCAGCTTTTCAGCTGGAGGTAACGCTTTGGATAACTTAATAAGCTTAGGTTTTTCTTCTGTTCCTATATTACATTCTTCTATGTCTAATCTTAAAGGCTCCTTTTTTTATTTTCTAGATACATCATTTGAATCAAATAAATCTTCTAATGGGGCTAATCCCTTAGGCAAAAAATTATTTTTAAGGTTTAAAATCTCATAACCATCACTAACTATTTCTTTTATTTCTACTTTTTCTAAGTTATCTATTTCTACTTTAGTGAATTTAGTGGGTTTATTTGCATCTAAAGTATTTATATCTATCTCACTATCTATGATGTCATCTATTGTACAATTAGTATCTATGTTACAGTTTTGGAATTCTCCCTCAGAATTCATAAAATTATAGATTTGAGAATCTTGTGAAAAAATCTGCCAGTATTTTAGATTATTAGGTATAATAGGCTTGTTTCTTACCTCTGCAGTATACTAGTGATTGGGCTGAAAAGGTAATCTGCAACTGCTAGCAAAAGTAGCAAGACTATGAGCTTGCATGTTCTATTTCCTAGGAACGGTAGCAAAATTGATTTCAAGAAGTTCCTTAATCAGATCTAGAACAATTTCTCTATATTGGCTAAGTCTAGTATTATTCACACAATACTCTCCTTTAATTTGTTTTATGATTAATTTTCAGTCTCCCATGATAGAAACTCTCTTGGCTCCAAGGTTTCTTACAGTTTGCAATCCTAAGATCAAAGCTTCATACTTTGCCATGTTATTTGTGCATTTAAAGTTTAATCCAAAGGCATGACCTTCAGAATTATTATTTCCCATGTTATGAATCCAAACTCCTGCACCTACTCCTAATTTGTTCACTAAACCATCAAAGTCTAGGTGCCACCTAGATTCATGAAATATATTATCACTGTCAAGTTCTTTATGTTCTTATTTTACAACTGTGTTATTGTCTTTTCCAGTGTTTGAATTACATAAAATGAAAGAATCCATATCATAATGTATAGAATAAATAGGATAGTTCTGTGGTTTATCTATACTACTGACCATGTATTTCATTAAAGTTTCTCTATAAATCTTTTTTCGCTGACCAAATACTAAAATTGTGGCATAAGACATGTCTAACTGTAGAGAACCCTACAATTTTTCTCCCCATGAGCAAGACAATAGCATTCCATAATTTGGAGGGTTATCAACAACTACAATATCCATGACAATACTCTTACCTAGGTATCAAACTAGAGTGACACGCAAGTCTTTTATTAGGCCCAGGCATTTAACTTTACTAAAACCAAAATAGAAAAGATCTTTGTATGGTCTAGTTATATCTAAATCCAATGTTTCCATGATTGCTTTAGGCATTAAATTGTGAGATGCTCCTGAATCTAACATAGCATTGTGTAAGATTTGATCACAAATAGTTAAGCTAATGTAGAATGGAGGAACACCACTTTGTTCATGTTTTCCATTTACCTCAAGACCAAATATTAACTCTGGTTGGTCATCATTTAGATTAACAAAGTCTTCTCCTTCATCTATATTCATTGTTTCAGTGATTTGGTCTTTGTAGGAATCATTTTTTATCAATTCTATTAAAGGAATTGATATTTTCAATTTGGCAATTTTAGTTTGAATATTAAATGGAGTTTGTGTTTCGCCAAACTAAATGATTTCCTCCTTGGTAATTGGAGTTTTTGTAGTCTTTTCTTTCTTATCTTCATTTGGTAATTCAGTTTCTATTTGGGTGTCCACTGTTTTACAATTTTCAATTTTTTGATTTGGAATAGTTTGGGAAGCAATTGAAATTTGAACAACATTTGAAGCTTGAGTATCAGTTGATTTTTGGACATCTTTTGAAGTTTTAGCAACAACTGATTTTTGGATATCAGCTGAAGTTCTAACAACAGTATCTGTGATGTCTACGATTTTTGGACCAGCTATAATCTTTGGAGTGAAATTTTTTTGGGTTTCTTTAGGGAAAATTTGCAGCACATTGGTTGTAGGAGCTCCCACTGTTTTCTTGGTATGAGTTTGGAAAGTTCTATTAGTAGGGGCTTCTGTGTTTTTCTTACTCCTAAGGTTATATTTCTTATGAACTTCATTAACAGAAAATTCATAACCTTGTTTATAATCAAAGGACTCTCAAGATTGTAACTGTAATTGTTGTAACATGCATAATTCATGTTCTTCTTGAGTAAGAAAAATTGTATTACAATCATTTATTCTCATTAAGTTAATCTGAGTGTCTTCATCTTCTTCATTTTGGTGAGAAATTTCAGCATAGTTTTCTTGGAAAGGTGGTCTAATCTGTTGATCAGGTGGCCCTTCTCTAGATTTACTAGTATTGGGATTCTTCCTAAAGTTTAGATTTCTTATTTGAGGACCTTGTTGTTGATTATCCCATTGTGTTTTTCTTTCCATAATTTCTAATCTATCCACTAACTTTTCTAAAATTTTAGCCAAAGTATCTATCTTAACATCTGAAGTGGACGATTCTTCCTTAATGGTAAGTCTCCTCTCATTCCTCATTCTAGCTCTTTTATCCAACAAGTTAGATTCTACCCTAACTGCATCACTCTACATTTGTTCTAAAGTTGGAGGGTTTCTTTCTCTCAATTGGTAAGACATATCAATGTCTAAACCATCAGGAAATTTGATTAGTGCCAAGTCTGGTGGAGGTTTGATATTTGCAGGGATTGCATTATAAATATCGTTAAACCTAGTGCAATTGTCTTGAATAGATTCATTAGGAGCTCTTCTAATGTTTTCATATTCATACAATATTTGTAAAGGATTTTTCTTTCTTTCCCATCTATTGATAAACAATCTATGGAAAATAGTTAAATCAACAATATGATCAACAGGTAAAGATTTAAACCATTTCTTGACATCTCCTACTAGTGTTTGTGCAAATAATCTCATATGTTCATCTTCTTCATCAATTTCATGTAATTCAAAATAATCATTCATTTTATTTGCATTTTGTTATGTAGTATATTGACTAGTACCATCAAACTAAAAGATTTTACTCTAGTAGTCTTGGGGCATGGCATGTACTTGAGCTGGTAAAGTCAAAGGAGCATATCTGGTAGCCATGGCTAAGATTATAGCTTGGCTATGAGGTAAAGAGGTAGTGCTTGAAGATTAACTTGAAGGGCTCAAATATGGGCTTGAAGTGCTAGAAAATGTAGCAGAAGTGATAGAAGATGAACTCGAAGTATTTGGAGATGGAAATAAAACTTTGCGCTAAAGAGGAAGCTTGGGGATGAATGATTTTGTGGAATGAAGTGTAGTGGAAATAATAGATGATGTGGTACTAAATAAATATGAATTCACAAACTTTGAAGGAATGGTAGAAGGCTTAGGAGTAGCAGCAATTAGGGAAGCTAATTCAACTAACTGTTGAAAATAGGTTTCGTCTATGTGTCTTATCAAATTTGAGTTTAAAGCATCAAGTTTGTCAAAAGTGTCTAGAACATGCTAATCTAAATCAGGATGTATAGTATTCTTCTTTGATTCAATAAATTGAATAAAAGTAGGGTTTATTACAGTATCATGGACTGAAGTTTCAGATTTGGTACGAAAGAATGAATGCTCAAATGATAAATCAAATTGAAGATCCTGTAATTTTGATAACTCTTTAGGAAGTGAATTTGCTTTGATTAGTTGACTAATGCTTTCTTGACTTTCTTTTTGTTGTTTTTCCTTAAGATTTTATTTGGATTATTAATAATTATAGCAGGGTTTGGATCTGGATGTGCCCTGGTATAGTATGTTCATTTGGAAGCCAGAATTTTTATTTTTTAATTTCTTAATGAAACCCTTGACAACCCTAAAATGGCCTTTAGGTGAAAATATAAGATTTAGGATTTCCTTTAAGGTTTATTAAACTAAGGACTGATTTCCCCAGTATGGCCACCACTATGTTATCACCCTTAAATTTCCCTAGGGTTGTCATGTTGTGTTTAAAGAAATAACAGAGGTAACCACAAACCTACTTTTGAGATCAGGATCTAGCCTTATGCTCAAAGAGGGCTCTCTCTTAATGATTTAACTTTGTTGGATTAATTGATTTTAGACTAGTTATTTAAGCTTGGTTGGGTTTTGATTTGATTTGGTGGTGGAATCATTGATTTAGATGGATAGATGAATGTCTCTTTACCATTGGGCCATGGAGTCCAAATGTCAAGAAAACAAGACTGAATTGAGTTCTAAATATAATGTTCATAGAGCAAGGTAGTTGAGTAAATTTAGATATTTTAGGTTGGATGGTGAAGTGGTTTTTAAATCGGGGTCAAGGAGCAGTTAAGGATTCCTCAAACCGGATAATGAGGGAAATGGAAGAGGTCAGTAGAAACTAGCGAGAAATGAAGAATTCCCTACTCTGGATATTAGAAGAAAACATCAAAATGAATAATTGTTCAAGACAGAGTGTACTTAAACAAATTATGTAGTAAAATTCCAGTTATTTCATTCAAATTGGAAAACATGTAAATATGTAAAATACTTAAGAAAATAACAATTTAACAAACGAAAGATACTTCACAGAAGTGACCCAACACATGAGTCCCGTAATGCAATGCCTATATTACTCAGTCCAGTCTGCTGAGTTGAAAATGTTACAATAAACTCTCAAGTTTTATCAATATAAATATAGAAATGTTTAGAAATCCACCTCTAATACTTCAAATTATGAAGTATTTATACATAAAACTATTACAAAATATCTTAAACTATTTTAGGCATTATTCAAGGAAAAATAAATATCTTCATGCAAGAAGATAGAGACAGATATGTAACTGATGCAAGTTGTCCCTCTTTTATTATTTGTTGTTGGCTTTTCTTTGATATTATGCTCCTTTTTCTCTCTTGTTGTTTGCTTTCTTGTTGAATATCTCTTATACTGCCTTTTACTGATAAACTTTCATCTTTAAACTTTGTTACTCTTTATTGTTTTACCTTGACCGCTCTTGATTGTTGTGTTTTACCTTTCATGTTCATAGTAAATCATTCAACTTTTCACACGACTTTGCATATGGTAATTTAATATTTGCCATTCTTTTGTAGATTTCATTAGTTTCTGTGTATTTTGCAGAAGTAGGAAAGTTTATAAAGAGATGTTTTACCTCATGCTGGAGGTAAAAGAGGTTCTCAAAAGCCTGATAAAGCACTTTTCCTGTAGGAATCCCTTTCATGGAGGAATTGTTGGCTTGTTCCCTTTCCACTTCTCTGATTTTCTTATCATAGTCTTCATGTGCCATCAACTTGTCATTAATCACCAATGGATTAGGCAGACCTTTCTGCCTCAAAGCATCAAATTTCACCATAAACCTGGCTATTGCTAGCTCCATTGTTTGGCATTTCTCCTCAAGTTGTATCATCAGGTTCCTCTTGGTGATTACCTTCTTTAATTCTAGTATGGTCTCAGTTCTATCAGCTATTCCAAGCTCCTACAATTCATACTTGTCATTTGAGTTAAGGAATTAGATTATTCTTGAGGCTTCTTCTGGCTTATTCCCAAGTTCGGCTCTTACACTTTGAATTGCCTCACCAACCTCTTTGACAAAATCATTTTGCTCAAATATCACCTGTATAGAAGGAAAAATATCATTAACATAGTTAATGATATTGGCCCATAGATGTTGTTTTGCTTGGGCAAGTGGTTCTTTCAATGTCAATTCTTTCTCTAACTATTGTATTCTCTCATCCAATCTGTTTGACTTCTATGTTTCATTTTTATGCATGATTTGTGCCAACTTCTTTTCATCCTCTAGACCTTTTGTTTGTTCCTTAAGTCTATTTATTTCATTGGTTTGGATGGACATATCCTGCATAGCTTTGATTAGTTTACTTGCTTCATCGCTAGGATGAGTTGTTGTTGTTGTTGAACCTATTGCTGATATAGTTGTTGATGCAGTGGAAAGTGTTGTAGCTAGTGGATCTGTTGTGGCCATTGAAGCTACCAAAGTAGAAGGAATTGATGTAGTAACTGTAGGAATAATAGTGATAGTAACTGCTTCTATGTTGGCCTGTTTCTCCTGCACTAACTTATCCATCTCATTTTCCATTTCTTTTAATTGAGCATTTAACTGAAGAATGAGGTCCATCGTCTCGTCTTTTGGCTTTGATTCTCTAGAACTTCCTTGGTCTGTGGATGTTCATAAGGAGGCAATTTTAGCTGCTTCTTCAATGCAACAATGTCTTCATTCTTCTTTTTTATGATCTTTTATGATGTCTTGATGTCATTTGGATTATAGTCAATCTTAATAACCAATTCTTCTAGTGATTTAATTATGTTATCATTTGCTTGTGAGGATGCTTTCTCTAGTTTAAACTGTGTTGTGATATTCTCTAGAGAATTTTGAAGTTTTTGTACACTCATAGCTTTGTTGGTCATAGTTGAGTATATCATCTCTCTTGCTTGCTTATGAAACTCAATTTGATCTATAGGATGAAAATTCTTGTCCAAAACTTCAAATTCTTTCTTTTTGTAATCTTCTAATGACTTAGGATGCTATACTGTGGGCTGCAAAAAAGGTCATCTACATTTTCCTTGTTTTAAGGTCAAAAGTTGAAAGTAACCTAACCTATTCTGATCACTAGGAGTCTGTTTGAATATTGGGCATAGGTTTCAGCTTTCAATGCTTCATTTCTCAACTTGATTTCTTTATATTTATCCTTTATGTCTTTTTTTATCCACTGGTTTTCTTGATGAAGAGACTTCAATACTATGCTACTTTTGAATAATCTGAGTATTGCAGGTTGAAGGTTGATGAGTTTCCTCTGAAACTGTTGGAGTTGTATTCTGTTTAACCACTATGTCAGTATCAATGATTTCAATTGTCTCAATTGTCTCTTCTTACTCATTTACATAGTTTAGCTTGGGCTTCTTCATGTACATAATTTCAAATTTGTCATCTGTTGTATCTTTGTTTGAGCAAGAACGCTTTTCCCTAATCATTTTCACATTTCTATGTTGTAGGGCTGGAGTATGTAGAATGGAACTAGTATCCATCTGTTTTTCCGTATCCATTAAGGTGTTTTCCAACCACTCTGATTGGTTGGCATATTTTTCAATCTCTAGCTTGTACTCATGCATAAAAGGGCTCAATTTAAACTTGAGTCTAAGTTTGTTTATGACACCTAAAGGATCATACTGCCATTTGAAACTATTAATGAACTTCATTTCCTGTAAACATTTTTCTGCTTCTTCTCCGGCTTCCCTATTGTCATAGATAAAAGGACCAAGCTAGTTTTTTATTTTAAACTGTATTTTATTCCTGGTTGATAGAAAATTCACATCATTTGAATTTATGATCTTATTGATCTACTCTAATGCAAATATCCTCATGGGGAGATATTTGGGCAGCTTATATGGAGTGAGTTGACATCCATACACCCTTACTTCAGTGTGGTTCTGGTATAAATACAAGTCCCCTATTATACTATGTTTGGACAACTGTAAAATTTCTTTATCTCATCACTGATCCTGGGTTGATTGTTACTACTTAGCATGTTAACCACTAGGTGAACAAATGAATCAATGAACTCCTTGTAGCTGAAATCAGTGGAATATTTTTGGATTAAGGATGTCCAAAAGATAACAGATCTAGGATTGTCCTTAGTGTCCAGATTTTGGATGCTAACTGGAAACCTGTATGACTGGAAGTATAGAAACATATGGAACAATGATAAAGAGTATTTGAATACTCTTTCATTTGGCAATCTGATCAATTGATCATGGATTCGGTCTGCTAAGAACTGGGCAAAATTAAAAACTGTAGCTGGAGGCTTGCCTAGGAAAAAAATAGAAAGAAAACCAAGTATAGGCTCATCTACATCTTCACCAGTGGTATATCCTAGAATACAAGACGACATGGTTACAATCTGTCTAGCCCTCTTAGATAAAATGGTGGCAGAGTATGAAGGACTATTTGTAGGAATATGAGACTCTTCTAGGATGAAAGTTTGAAAAATTTGAGATCTCTTGGGGAGGTCCAACTTTAAGTACAGATCAAGTAGGTTTTCAATAAAAAATGGGGTTTCATTAGGCTTTGGTTGGATCTTCAACATTTCATTTATTGACTCTCCAGTTATTGTGAATAAAATCTATTAGTTAGGAGAGACTATGGCTCTTTGACTTGGGAAATAGCAGAGTTGGCATAAGTGGATCATTTCAAGGAACTGGTGTATGTGTGGGAACAAGTATTTGGGTAAATTAGACTCCCGTAATTGAATATCATCATTCTAGTTGAGGAATTTGTCTTTACTCCAGCATTGGAGTTTCAATAGATGGCTAGGGGAGGCTTTGTCTTTGATCTGGAAATCTTTGTTAGCCAATGGGAGGTGGTCAATATCCAGGTGAGGAATTTGTAGGGGTTTTTCATTCAAAATGCTTTGGGAAGCCATAGATTTGTTTAATTTGATTGAAATATTAACTATCTGGCTTAAGGAGTACGGTTAGGACCTCTGAATAGTGTGAAGAGATGAACACAATTTGTAGAAAGGTTTTTGGATGCCCATTGGCTTTCTTTAGGTTAGCAAGGCTTTTAATTAGTTCAATTGATTAACCTATTAGAAATATTGTGCAAATCTTAAGTAGAGGCCTTTGGCCCTTCAAAAATACCTAGAAAATGAAGCTTTGGTATGCGAAAGGGCTCTTTGGGGTAGAGGAGGCTTTCTGAGGCTTCAATGGTCTTTATGCTACTTCAAATCGGAGTCTCCAACATCTTCTAGTCATAAATGGGTTAAAACAATTGAGCAAAGTTTCTGGGCTTTAGAATTGGTTGGCAGAGGTTCCTTGCAACAGAATAACAGTGAAAAGAATAGAAAGGGTGGACTTTTGGTTTTTAACCAGTAGTGGTTAACCTTTGGGCATAGGGTTAATGTTTGCATAGTAGGCAGTTTCATCTTACTCAGGGAGGCAACATTATGGTTCATCACACAACTTTTGAGTGGTAGGATGGTATTTTTTCAAAGGACGCGATATAACATGGGGCTGCCATGTAGCAAAAAGGAAAACGGGGAAAAACGCGAATCTCACGTGCTTTTGAGATATTAAAGGTCGGATTTCAGAGCGCGTGATATGGGATGTGGGCTTTTGGATCTAGAGGTGGGTGATCGGAGGGTTACCACGTGGTATAGTTGCGAGGGCTAAGTCAGGGTGTGGGTTTGGGTTTAATTAAAATGTAATGGGAAGTAATATACGCGATGGGTATTTAAACTAGAAGTGGGGACCATGAGTTATACGGCGGAGGGTTATAACCCATATGTGAAGGTTTTTAGGGATCAGGGATATAATGTAGTGGGCAGGTGAAATATATAAAACGGGAATAAATGTATAAAGACTATAGGTTAGAATAATATAAAAGGTTTTCGGAATACGAGAGCAGGCGTTAGAAAAACATTTGGAATGAGATAAAAGGTTATCAAGGAGGGTTTTTCAATGGGGCGCGACACATTTTAACTTTTTAAAATTAGGATAAGGGGGTTTTAGTGGGTTTACAAGGGAAAATGAGATAAAATAAAGGAAAAGGTAAAATGAAGGGGAAGGGATATTTTTACAAGGGGAAATGGAGAGGGAAGGGTTGTTTGGAATCAAGAAGGGGAAAAATATTAGGGAATGAAAGTAATGAAGGGGTAATGAAGGGAAATTAATAAATTAGACATGTATGGGTTTAGTGAAATGGGGGGAAATTAGTGAATGAGCTTTAGTATTCAGGTGTGAAACTATATAGAACTTTTACGGTAAATACCCAAGTAATATATGACTTTTGTTAATGTCCTCTTTCCTTGATAATTCCTTCTGCACATGAAACATAGGATTAAGCATGATGGAAGTGCATTTGAGCTAGAAACCTTATGCATTCCAAAACCTCTTTTACCTACCCTTTATTTACCCTAGCATTTTCTCTTCATTTATTGGGTGCATTTGAGCTTGCTGACCCTCTATTTCTTTTTCTTTGATAAGCAAACTATCTAATTCTAATCTTATAACTTCCAATGGCTTAGATTAAACTAATGAGCTCATTATTATTTTTATAATGAAATGTTTATTTTTATTATTTTTTACTTTAATTAAACTATATTTAAGTTAAACCGCAGGTACTAGCTACTATGTAGCCCTTGTTTATTATTTCGAATCGATTGATTTTAATATAATATAAATTTAAAATTAATACAACTAAACTATTTTTTAACTAACAATTACCATTATTAAAAGAATATATATATATATATATATATATATATATATATATATATATATATATATATATATATATATATATATATAATATATATATATATATATATATATATATATATATATATATATATTCAAATTTTAAATGTTTATTTGAAATTAAAATTGATAATTAGTTTTACCAAAGGTATATATAACAATGTATTTATGTTTTATAATTTCAAATTTAAAAATATATAAATAATATTTTATATAGTAAATGGATTGATATTAGATGAATGTTAGAATGTTCATCTAATGAAGTGTTTATTGTGATAAGATTTTTATTTTCACATTTGTAAAATAGGTATTGTTTAATGTTCATTTCATGAAATGATTAGTTGATGATGACGATGATTATTATTATTATTATTATTATTATATTATTAATGTCTATTGAGACTGATATAGTCTATCATATATTAATAAGGTAAGAGATTACTTGGAATTTTTTAGCATTTTATATTTATGCTTGAAAAGCATTAAGTGAAGTGTTCCAAGATCACCATAGTTTTGTTGAATTAAAAAGTCAAGAAGGCTAGTAGTGTAACAAATATTTTGAAAATTAGATCCAATGTGAGTATAAGATGGACAATCTAAGAGAAAATTATTTTCATCTTCAACTCTCTTAGTATTGCAAAGGTAAAAAAATATTTCATCCCATAGTATTTGGAAAGACCAACACTCAGTTTCATTATGAAGCTCATGAGAGCTTATTCTTATTTTAGCAATGTTCATTTTATTCTTAACAATAGTCAAGATAATCCCTTGATGGGGATTATCAAGACCATGTACATATATCACATGTGATGCCATTGGGGCCTGCTCCTCCTTTCTCATGCATCATCCCTGCATTCAATTCCATTGCACGATGATTTCTATCACACATTCTGCTATTAAATTTGAGGTTTGGTGAGCGCTTCGCTCCATTTTGGAAGTCTAGGCAATGAATTCAAGTTAGAAAGATATTAGAGGTGTTCGAGTCTAGTTCCATGGTGACTCACTGGGGTTTTAGCCTTGGTTGAGGAACGAAGTGGAAGACTATGGTTTTATGGCTTGGGTTGGGTTCTATCTCCTCGTCTTCCCCTAGGATCCAGGCACTTGAGCGGATAGGGTTTTGTGTAGCTTCCACGCTATAGTCGATCTCAGGTCCTCCTTGCATTTTTGGAAGCTCCTCAAACTCCCTTCTTTTTCATGGGGTAATGTCTCTATGTCTTTAACCTTTTCTACATGTCATTATAGTTGGAGGGCTTTGCCTTTGCGTAGTTGCATTGTTAGATCTGTGTCAGCAGTTCTTTTTGGTTTCCACTGGTGTGGGGGTGCTATCTCGGTCTCTAGTCAATTCCATTGGTGGTCTAGGTTCCAACTCTGGGTCGATGTCACTAAAATTACCCCCCTATGCAACTGGGGTTGTGTTGCTTGTTTTAACGGAATAATTGGGTCGTAGGCAAGGTATACCTAGTTAATCTCTCCGACCTAGGTGAATTCTTGCCTGTTTTGTCTCACTACTCATTGTGTCAGCCCTCTGGTGTATACTCTTTCGGGGTAGCAGTTTCATGGTATTGGGTATTTCATTTTCTCTTTCAGGTTCTGTGAAGGCCTCTCCTTGGCCTCTACTCTCAGTCGGTTGTCAACCTCTGTCAATTTCGATATGCCCCGCCAATAAGGTTGACCCCGTCGAGGGAGGGACCAGCATGCTTAGGCAAGGCATCCTGAGCGAGGTCATAATTAATCCTCTGCCAACTTGATCAGCCAAGAAACAAAGGATGTCAAAGCTATTTCTCCATCTCACTCTCTAGGAAATATTGTGGACCCTGCTTCCATGGAGTCCATTGCAGTGCAGTTGCGACATGTTAAAATTGATATGGACATCCTCAGGGACCACGGGTATGAAGACCGTAATGAAATAGTAGCCCATCTTACTGATATTCAATATAGTCAAAATGAAATTCTGGAACAATTGGACAACCTTCGGCGCAGTCATCGTCGCACAAATGATCACCTTCGTAGCTTGGAAGCGCGAGTGGAACACATTGATTTCCACATTCATGATTGTGTTGGTTACTTTGCAGATCCCCCTATACTTCCCCCCCGTCCCCCTCCTTGATATGTTGTTGTCAGTTTTGGTCTCCTTTTTGGTGACTCCTAGTATGCTAAGGCTTCAATGCCTTCTGAAAATAATGTATGTCAAGTGTCTTTTTTGGTATTCTCTGGCCCCCAATCTCGATAATTCTAGTTGGAATGAGAGAGTGGGGAATGTTGAGACTAATTTTGTATGATATGTTATTCTGAAAATCTAATGAAATTTTTTTGGACGACAAAAAGAACATTAGTAAAGATAAAGAGATACTTTTGATTTTTGAGATTGAGGTTGATCACCTCTTTATAATATTTTTGTTTCCCTTTTCCCTTTAATTATTTATCACCCCACAATTTCTCCTTAAATTTTGAAGTAATAATATATTATCCTTATTCTACAAATGATATCCTCCTTTATCCCCCAATGGTCAAGTAAAAAATGGGCATCCTTATGCCATCCCTGCTTGAGCCAAAAGTGGGGTCTTGGCTAGAGTTAGAAATAGTTTTAGAAAACCTTTTATCTTCCATGTTGCTTAATTTCTTCTTGTGCATAAGATACCTAGTCACTATCATACTTTCAAATGAGGGAAGACTTGCTTCAATCGAGAGGATAGCATATGGGGTATTTCCTTTAATGTTGAGATTGTGGGTTATAAACTACTTTTGGATCTATTTTATCTTTGTAAATGGTTCTCTAAAGATATTGCAACCCAAAACCTCACATCCATATAAAAAGAGAAGAGCGACGAGAGTCTCAAAGAGGAGTTTATATTTATCCCATATCGAAATATCTATTGAATTACAATTATTTTAGAGCCCATATTAAGCTTTCCATCCTCCATTTATCCTTTTCTCAATGTTGTAATTTCAATTGAGCTTGTACTAGATATTGATTCCAACATATTTGTATGAAGAAACTTCCTCTAAGTAGTTGTTGTTATATATGAAAGTATCATATATGATCTTGTTGGATTTAATTATCATGACTTTATATTTTTTAGTATTAAAATCATATCCCACGGGTTTTTGGATTGACAATGAATTGGTGCACTATTAAGGCACTCCTTGTGATAGGCCACTGATTCAAATCCCCTATAGGTTGTTCCACATTCCTAACCTTACAAAAACAAATGTATTGACACTCATACCCTTCTCGGAGTATAATTATTGGAGGATTATTAGTTGCTTTCCAAGGTTGTAATGACTCCTCACAAAGAGAACATTATCACCAACATAAAGGATAAGAGTTTTGACTATGTCAGTGAATGTGGACCTAACACAACCTGCATCTCCCAAACACTTTTATCTTATCAATGTATATGCCAAAAATGGTAAAGGATAAGAGACGCCCTTGTTTGACTTTGATAATGCATTTATATTCTTTTGACCAACCCTCAATAGTCCTAAACTTGGAGAAATAATTATTGCATAGCCTTGTCACAACCCTTAGCTTGAGAGGAACCTTATCTCTTCCAACATATTCCACCCATTTTCCCTAAGAATGGTGTCAAAAGATCTTCTAAAGACACAATTGAGAGATATGTTTTATTATTCCGAAATTAATTTGTAATGATCTTGAGGGTAACATGGTGGTCCACAGGTTAATGATATCTCCTCAACCTATCTTGTCCTTTAGCTACTTTACCATGGATTTCTACTTGTAGGCTAATAATATTTTCCAAAATAATTCCATACATCTTAGCTAAAGTGTGGGTAATCATAATAGTCCCATAATTAGAGGGAAAGATTTATCCTTGATTTTAAAGATATGCACAATGAAGCATTTCCCAAGGCTTGTGGAAGCCTTGTTTCGCTGTCAAATTGAAGGGATTTTGTATGTGAGGGATGAGGATAGGACTTCCCATTTTCAAAAATTTAACTTGGTAGCTTTCATTATTCTTAGCTTTCCCATTAGTTAGTCGCTTAAACCCAAACCTAATGTCTTCCAAAGAAAAGGTATCATCCTCTATAATTCAAAATGGTGTCCATGGAATAAGGGGATTCATAAAGGTTTTTAAGGTGAGAATTCTAGTTCTTCAAGGGAATCATGATTATTTTCTTTAGTTTTAATAATTAGAATTTTCTTTCAAAATTTTCTAGGATCAAATTTAGCTAGGTGCACCAACTACTCTTGCATTCTATTTATATTATTTATATTGTACCTTTTCTTCCTTACAATTATATATTTTTACATATTTACCTTATCAAACTTTAAATATTCATTAGAAGCATCCCTAATCACTTTTCTAATAATTTTACAATCCTTAGCATACCAAGGGTTGTGTTGATGCACATCAACAATCTTAAAAGTTTTGCAAGCCATTGTAGATGTTGTCTTCCCATCCTTAGCTCCATATTTATCGACTGAATGATCCTTCATGAGCCTTCATGATATTAAAATAAGAAACAAGTGCTCTCCTATTGCAAAGCAAAAAAAGAAAAGCAAATATCAACACCTATTTTTTTTAGAAAGTCCTATGGAGTCCATAAAGGCTAAGATCTCCTAAGCTTAAATTAATATTATATTTGAAATGCTTGAATTCTCTCTTATCCTCTCCATGCTCCCTTTATCATTAATTCATTCTTTATTGTCATGAGAAACATTTAAAATCCCTCTCTATTCAAGAGGAGTCCTTCTATTCAAAAGGTAGTGTGTAAGTTGCTTCTCGAACCATTTGGGAGTCCATTTCCATATGTTCATTACATCTTATAAAGTATCAATATATATTTAAAAAAAAAAATCTTTATCTTAGCCCTCCAGAAATGATGTATGCAAATTGTTTATCCTGGTATTCTCCAGCCCCCAATCTCAAAAAATCTGGTGGGAATGAGGGAGTGGGGGGTGTTGAGATAATTTTTCTACGCTATGATATTTTGAAAATCAAATGAAAGCCATTTTGAATGACAAAAATAAAAAATAAGTGTCATATATTGAGGTATTTCGATAAAAGTAAAAAAATAGAAAAATATACTAAAATTTTTATTAAATCTCGTGCTAATAAATATTGTGGAACATAGATAAAAGTAAAATAGTATTAAAAAATTGTCTACATGGCATTTTTTTATTAATTTCTTGATTTTTCCTTGGGAGGTCACTTTTAGGTTGAAATTTTCTCTAATGATTTTTTTCACATACTTATCACGAGATAGTCACTAAAATCCATGTTCACATTTCTCCTAGCTAATACATCATGTTTAGATTGATAAAGACATGTCTACTTTAAATAATTTACTTATAAATAAATCAAAATAGATATTTATTTTACATAATCTAAATAGGAAAGAAAAATGCATCACCAAGTCTATTAGAAAGTCAAACAAATGCTTCTTAATCACTATCACACTATTTATTGCTTAATTCTTAGCCATAAAATATTTATTAATTCAACTTCTATTTATAATTACCATTGAAAAGAAAAGTGAAACTCTTCCATTATCCATGAAGAAAAATTAAAACCTCTCATGCATCCATGTAAGCGCATTTGTTTCTCTTATGGTCCATAAAAAGATACGATCAACATTTTACACATTCACATAGGACCTCCTTTTAGTTTACATAATGTTGCAAGAACTAGAATTTAAATATAGTGTACATGAGTTTATCTCTCATGTCAATAATTTAATCTTACATATTAATACACAAAATTTTCATAGTTAAAGGTCTCCTGGATTTATTACTACATGATTTATATTGATTTTGATATAAACATGAAGAATAAATATGTGGAATGATTAATAAATCAATAAGTATCTAGCATCTAATTATACACTCCTTCTCTTTAATTCCTTCATGTCAACCATTTTATGTCAAGTAGGGAAGGATCAACTTATTTTGTCAAAATCATGGAGTGCTCTTATGAACCTTTCTAGAAGAAATCTTCAATGTTATGTTTCCAAATTCTCTATTTTCACTTTTTTAGGATATTCTTCTCATTTTCCTATTTGAGAAGGATTGTCACCTTGAATCCTTATTATCATAAATATTGTAGACCATGTTTTAAACATTTATATTTATAGAGATATGTTGCATAGTGAAAATAAGGGAGGTTATTTTAGCATATTGAAAAACTTTGATGATGGTTATAATAAGCCTTTTAGTACACATATATAACACAGATAAGATTTTCGTTCTCCGTGTTTTATCACTTTGTGAGTTATTTTAGATTGATACTCGCAATGTCATTTGAGAAAGGAGATGATGAATATATTTAGATTGATATCTTAAAAAATATATAGTTATAAATAATCAGTCTTAATGGAGTACTCACCTTTAGGATTCAAAATCAACTTTTACATTATCTAGAGTAGAAAAATGTTTTATATTAGAAATATACGTTTGGGGTCACAAAAGTACAACAAAAAAGTACAAAACTGATAACTCCCAATGTCTATCCAAAGCGTCTAGAAGAAGTCTAATGTAAATTAAAATTAAATAAATATGTTAAAATTTTAAATTTTAAATTATAAATTACACACTTGGAAATACTTAGTTTTAAGCGTAAAAATGTTTCCACTAGAAAAAAAAACGTGTAAAAAAGTTAGTGAATCTTACCAATTATATAAAATGTCAAAAAGATGAATAAAGAACAATATAATTAGCCAAATAAAGAAAACGAAAACATACAACACTAGTATAAAATTTATGGAAAATTTTAAGGGCTAATATTTGCAAGTGGTCTAATTTTCCATGCACTTTCCAAAAAAAAGATTCGTTAATTTCTATTTTTCCTAAAAACGATTCACCTAAACTTTATAGTATAAAACCATTTAACTTTAAAAATCTCCAAATTTGTATATAGAGACTATCTAAAATTATTATACATTTGAATATTTTTACAAAAGTGTCATAAAACATTTTACAAATTGCATATTATATATTGGTGATATTTGCCAAGGTTTATAAACTTTAAGATAAATTTGTGTCCTTAAAATTTCCCCTATAAATGATGAAATAACATAATTATATATCACTCTCTATTGTCATCACCTTGATTATCTTCCTCGCTTGGTATGATAACATTGTTTTTCTCAAAAATATGATTTGATATAAAGTCGTGTCTTAATACGAACCACCAATCTCTATCCAACACATCTGGGTAAAAAAACACCTGGTTGCAGTGTTTGGGGAAAACATAAGGCTCTCTAGCTTCATGCCACATCTTTTTAGAGTTAATAGATATCAGCCCACTATCGAGATCTTCCTTTACATTATTCTGATCAAAGTTGTCCCACCACCTGCACCTAAAAATAACACATTGGAACGAACATAAGTCAACTTAAATGATCTCTTGTATCCCTAAAGTCCTTTGTATTAGGTTTTGATCGTGGTGGCTAACACGAATATATTGGTCAAACTCAACTTCCACTCCACAATCTTATGTCATGCATCCATCATCGACATCCTTTGTACAAAAAATGATGTATGTATGCCCATATTGATGGGAACAAATGCACCTATAAAAAAGTGAAAAAATCACAGTGTCATGTGTCTAATAACTTGAACATAATAAAAATATAAAATATATATGTTACAATTAAAATGTGCATTATGAAGTTAAAAATGTACAAAAGTATATTATTATCAAGTTATTGCACCCAATCCTTATGTTTAGGGCATCCTCCTCAGCACACAAGTAATAACCGGATGCACCATATTTCTCCCTGACTTGATCAATAACCCAATTGTTAGGGCATGTCATTGGCATATTTTCTTTTAAATGATTAGGATAAGTCACACTTCTACCATTCAACCATCTAAATTGTTTCTTGTCACTATCCCATTTCCTCCTCTTTTGTTCATACAATCTGACCCACCATTGTGTCGCTTCTAAATTGTAAAGAATGAATTTGTTGATGGCTTCAATTTCAGAATTAGGTGGTGAAATCAAACCAACATATATAGTACGTACGAGATCAAAATATGCATTAATTATGAAGTTCAATGTGAATAGTTGTTGTGTATAAATTTGAAAAATGATAAATCACTTACTCTTTATCATTCACCTTTTTCCATTTGTCTGGAGAATCTCCCCTTCTCTTTTGTCTTCATCCCTTTCGTCATCCCAAATCACCGCACTTGGTGTGTTGTTGATATGCTTTATGTACTTAATTGCATAATAAAAAAAATTCATACAATATCTACCCCTCTGCCATAGTTCCCTTGGGTTTTTCCCTTTATCAAATAAAAAATTTCAATTTCTTCATGTACCTCTCTAAGAATAAAATCCAACAACAAGAAACCACCCCAACTAATTCAACCTCATCTACTAGATGAATTAGAAGATGAACCTGCAATTCCATGAAACTCATCGACAGTTCCTTCTTAAACATACAAACAATATCATTTATCTATTGATGCCACCATGGAATGCTAGCCATATGAATCTCTGTTGGGTCCCTATAATACTAGTGATTACCCCATTACTATGGTAGTTATACCCCTTATTTATATTGTTGTGCCCCTATTACCCACATATTGTTATTTTTGTGCCCCATAGAATCCCTCT